>SWJQ01000996.1:235513-245939 GCA_007252995.1 Zosterops borbonicus | reverse complement strand
TTATTAAAGGGTTTTTTTTTTCCCCCCTCAATAAAATTTTTGAGTAGCCACTGTTCTGCTCCCACAAAGAGTAGGATGTGAGTGAAGCATCAGCACTTCCAGAAATTCCAGCAGTATTTTGGGGAAAGAGACATGAATGGATGAAATAAATGGGAAATGGGTGCAGAAAATGTGGAAAATTCCATTTTGTGCCTTTGGAACTCCAAGGATTTTGTGGCTGGGGGAGCCAGCAAAGACTCCAAGGTTCTCCCACATCCTGAATCTCCCTGAATCCCTCAGGACAGCCTGGGGAGTTTTATACCCTTTGTTCCACAAAGAGGAATGGGAACACGGTGGAACTTGGGAATGGGAACGTGGTGGAACCTGGGAATGGGAATGTGGTGGAGCTTGGGAATGGGAACGTGATGGAATTTGNCTCCAAGGTTCTCCCACATCCTGAATCTCCCTGAGTCCCTCAGGACAGCCTGGGGAGTTTTATCCTCTTCATTACACAAAGAGGAATGGGAATATGGTGGAACTTGGGAATGGGAATATGGCGGAATTTGGGAATGGGAATATGGCAGAATTTGGGAATGGGAATATGGTGGAGCNTGGGAATATGGTGGAACTTGGGAATGGGAATATGGCGGAATTTGGGAATGGGAATATGGCAAAATTTGGGAATGGGAACATGGTGGAATTTAGGAATGGGAATATGGTGGAATCTGGGAATGGGAACTTGGGAATGGGAACATGGTGGAACTTGGAAATGGGAACGTGGTGGAACTTGGGAACGGGTATATGGCAGAATTTGGGAATGAGAACCTGGTGGAACTTNTTTGGGAATGGGAATATGGTGGAATTTGGGAATGGGAACGTGGTGGAACTTGGAAATGGGAATGTGGTAGAATTTGGGAATGGGAACATGGCGGAATTTGGGAATGGGAACATGGTGGAATTTGGGAATGGGAACATGGTCGAATTTGGGAATGGGAACGTGGGGGAACTNATGGGAATATGGTGGAATCTGGGAATGGGAACTTGGGAATGGGAACATGGTGGAACTTGGAAATGGGAACGTGGTGGAACTTGGGAACGGGTATATGGCAGAATTTGGGAATGAGAACCTGGTGGAACTTGGGAATGGGAACGTGGTGGAACTTGGGAATGGAAATGTCATGGAATTTGGGAATGGGAACACAGTGGAACCTGGGAATTGATTCCTTTTGGACAAACCAAGAGTGGAATCTGCAGAAAATCCTAATTTCTTCTCCAATTGCACCACTGGAGGATCCTACAGTGGGGTATCCCCCCAAATCCCGTGATTTTCACCTCCCTGTTGGAGCTGTGCACACCTCCCTCCATGTGTCCATTCCATGCCCTGCTGGAATAAACGNGGTATCCCCCCAAATCCCGTGATTTTCACCTCCCCCTTTGGAGTCGTGCACACCTCCCTCCACGTGTCCATGCCCTGCTGGAATAAACANGTGTCCATTCCATGCCCTGCTGGAATAAACGCTGGGAATTCTCTGTTTGGAAATGCAAACACTTGGATTTAACAGGACTGACAACTCCCATGGAAACAGAGAAAGGGAGAAAAGGGAAAATGAACAGGATTTATGGGTTACAAATCCGCGTCTGTGAGAGCTGAGCTCCTACGTGTGACCTCCCTTCGAGGGCATCCATGAGGTTTTATTAAATATTAAATATTCAAGAGTTGGATGTTGTATCCAAGGTGGTTCCAAGTTCTGTCTGGAGTGAGTTGGGAGAGAAAGAGATGTTTCATTCAGGTTGAGGGGATAAATCACCCTCTGAAGAGGCTTTTTCAGCTCTCAGGTGGCCAAAGGAGCTCCCTGGACCCTCCAAACCCAACCTCCAGCTGGGCAGGGAAAGGCTGAGGATTCCAGGCTCAGCTTTTCCTTGGAAGGATGTTCATCAGGACATGGATTATACCAACATTTTGCCTTCCCCACGTCAGCAAAAATTCCTCCTGAGCCTTGAGGGTGACACAAATCCTCAGTGCCACCAGGAAGGTGTTTTCTGCAGCAGGGAATAATTTCGAGTTACAGTATCTGCAATAATTTCAAATTCAAATATCTACAATAATTTCAAATCAAAATATCCGCAAGAATTTCAAATCAAAATATCTGCAAGAGTTTCAAATCAAAATATCTGCAAGAGTTTCAAATTCCAATACCTGCAATAGTTTCAAACTACAACATCTGCAATAATTTTGAATTTAAATACCTGCAATAATTTTGAATTACAATATCTGCAAAAATTTCAAATTGAAATACCTGCAATAATTTTGAATTACAGTATCTGCAATAATTTCAAATTCAAATATCTTCAATAATTTCAAATTGAAATATCAGCAATAATTTCAAATTCAAGTACCTGCAATAATTTTGAATTACGGTATCTGCAGCAAGTTCAAATTCAAATATCTGCAATCATCTCAAATCAAAATATCTGCAAAAATTTTGAATTACAATATCTGCAAAAATTTGTAATTACGGTATCTGCAGTAAGTTCAAATTCAAGTATCTGCAATCATTTCAAATCAAAATATCTGCAAAAATTTCAAATTACAATATCTGCAACAATTTCAAATCGAGGGCTCAGCAGATCCAAGGGAGCAATGAGAGTCTAATTCCCTTTCTGGAAAGATCATGAAGAGAAAAAGACTTGACAAATGTCATTATTATTATTTTTTTTTCCCTGTGATGGAGGAGAAGCCTTAATTCCTCAAATATGCCAAGATGATGTTTGCAGTGAGCTGTGCTCTAAGTTTCCAAGGAAACGTGAATATTACCTTCCTCAGGAAGGAGAAATTCAGAGGAGCAGTTTGTTCTGAGATGGAAAGGCTGTGTCCTTTTAGCTAATGAAACCCAAATCCAGAGCAAGGNATTCCAGGCTCAGCTTTTCCTTGGAAGGATGTTCATCAGGACATGGATTATACCAACATTTTGCCTTCCCCACGTCAGCAAAAATTCCTCCTGAGCCTTGAGGGTGACACAAATCCTCAGTGCCACCAGGAAGGTGTTTTCTGCAGCAGGGAATAATTTCGAGTTACAGTATCTGCAATAATTTCAAATTCAAATATCTACAATAATTTCAAATCAAAATATCCGCAAGAATTTCAAATCAAAATATCTGCAAGAGTTTCAAATCAAAATATCTGCAAGAGTTTCAAATTCCAATACCTGCAATAGTTTCAAACTACAACATCTGCAATAATTTTGAATTTAAATACCTGCAATAATTTTGAATTACAATATCTGCAAAAATTTCAAATTGAAATACCTGCAATAATTTTGAATTACAGTATCTGCAATAATTTCAAATTCAAATATCTTCAATAATTTCAAATTGAAATATCAGCAATAATTTCAAATTCAAGTACCTGCAATAATTTTGAATTACGGTATCTGCAGCAAGTTCAAATTCAAATATCTGCAATCATCTCAAATCAAAATATCTGCAAAAATTTTGAATTACAATATCTGCAAAAATTTGTAATTACGGTATCTGCAGTAAGTTCAAATTCAAGTATCTGCAATCATTTCAAATCAAAATATCTGCAAAAATTTCAAATTACAATATCTGCAACAATTTCAAATCGAGGGCTCAGCAGATCCAAGGGAGCAATGAGAGTCTAATTCCCTTTCTGGAAAGATCATGAAGAGAAAAAGACTTGACAAATGTCATTATTATTATTTTTTTTTCCCTGTGATGGAGGAGAAGCCTTAATTCCTCAAATATGCCAAGATGATGTTTGCAGTGAGCTGTGCTCTAAGTTTCCAAGGAAACGTGAATATTACCTTCCTCAGGAAGGAGAAATTCAGAGGAGCAGTTTGTTCTGAGATGGAAAGGCTGTGTCCTTTTAGCTAATGAAACCCAAATCCAGAGCAAGGAGGGAAACTGAAGCCCTGGAATGGGGTGCAGGGAAAAGTGGGAGCTGCTCTGGTGGAAAATCTAAATGGGAATGTGAAAACGGTGTCAGATGGACAAAGATTTTTCTTTAAAGACTTTCCTTTTCCAGGGAACAGCTGGAATGGCACTGTTCCTAAATCGAGTGACTAAAGGTGCAAAAACCTCTGCAAAAATCAGCTTTTCCACCCCCAAAAAATTCCTAATCAGGAGATGGAGCGCCCAGGAAGGAACAGAAGGAAATATAACATCCCATGGAAGGAATGAAGCAGAAAATTCCCTCCTCCTGCATCTCCTTGGAGCTGGTTGGGGTTTGTGCACCTGTGGCTTCTCCACAGAGAGTTTGGATTTCTCAGAGGTTTTCCTGGATGTTCCCCTGATTTTACAGATCCCTGGGGTGCCTGTCCTGGTCAGGGTGTGTTTAATCCTGTGTTTGGCTGGTGCCTTTTCACACTTCCAGCAGGAAAATCCATCCTTCCAGCCCCGATCCACGACAAATTTGCTCTTCTGACAGCTGTGAAAATTCCTTTACATGGACACAGAGAAAAGCAGATGTCAGTGGTGTAATTGGCTCAGCCTTTTGTTGTCTGCTGAGTCAGACAAAAAGCTCAGAAATCCGTGGTGGTGCAGCTCTCCTTATCTGTGGAGCTGGAATCTGTGGGATTGGAGGAGCATGGCTTTGCTGGGAGTGACCTCATGGCTGGGAGATTGCCCTGGGATGCAGAAATTCTTCATTTGGAGGGGGGTTTCATCTGGATTTTGTGGGATTAAACCTGGTGGATTCCAAGGGCTGGCCTCAGATTGGGGTTTGTTTGGAGGGACTGGACACTTCAAACAAAACATGGCACCCACAGTTCCCATTTTATCCTGTTCTTACCCCAATCCTTGTGCAGGAAATGGATTTTTTCACTTTTCTTTTTGTTCTCACACCAATCTTTGCAGAGATCCCAAAGTTTGCCATCCAGGTCTGTTTCTCTCAGCCAATCAGTTACGATGAACCAGCAAAGCTTTGCTCTGATAATCTTTCCCCTAAAAGCCAAATTTCTGAAATTCCTGCCCTTTTTAGCTTTCCTGAGAGGGGTAAGGGATGATGCAGCTCCAATGATACTCTGGTGACATAACAAAGAACAGTAAAGGTCAGAGCAGATTAATTTGCTCCAGGATCAGCTGGAGAATATTAAACCTCTTAACTGTAATCCTTTGATAACCAGTTCTATAATGTAATCATCAGTGTACATCCAATAACACACATGTTAATTACTTTGGAATTCTATTTTTCATTTTTAATCACAAGACATATTTTAAAGGATGCCCCAGCCGCCGCCTCCAGCAGCTCCCACCAGTTCAAACAAAATGAAANAGATGTCAGTGGTGTAATTGGCTCAGCCTTTTGTTGTCTGCTGAGTCAGACAAAAAGCTCAGAAATCCGTGGTGGTGCAGCTCTCCTTATCTGTGGAGCTGGAATCTGTGGGATTGGAGGAGCATGGCTTTGCTGGGAGTGACCTCATGGCTGGGAGATTGCCCTGGGATGCAGAAATTCTTCATTTGGAGGGGGGTTTCATCTGGATTTTGTGGGATTAAACCTGGTGGATTCCAAGGGCTGGCCTCAGATTGGGGTTTGTTTGGAGGGACTGGACACTTCAAACAAAACATGGCACCCACAGTTCCCATTTTATCCTGTTCTTACCCCAATCCTTGTGCAGGAAATGGATTTTTTCACTTTTCTTTTTGTTCTCACACCAATCTTTGCAGAGATCCCAAAGTTTGCCATCCAGGTCTGTTTCTCTCAGCCAATCAGTTACGATGAACCAGCAAAGCTTTGCTCTGATAATCTTTCCCCTAAAAGCCAAATTTCTGAAATTCCTGCCCTTTTTAGCTTTCCTGAGAGGGGTAAGGGATGATGCAGCTCCAATGATACTCTGGTGACATAACAAAGAACAGTAAAGGTCAGAGCAGATTAATTTGCTCCAGGATCAGCTGGAGAATATTAAACCTCTTAACTGTAATCCTTTGATAACCAGTTCTATAATGTAATCATCAGTGTACATCCAATAACACACATGTTAATTACTTTGGAATTCTATTTTTCAGTTTTAATCACAAGACATATTTTAAAGGATGCCCCAGCTGCCGCCGCCTCCAGCAGCTCCCACCAGTTCAAACAAAATGAAAAAAAAAAAATAAAATTAACTTTATTTTTATGAGGTGGCAGGGGAAAAGCCAGCCTGGAAAATATCCTTGTGAAGGAAGCATCTGTCACAAGTCAAAATGTTATCGCTGCTCCCCGGGGAGAGCCAGTCTGGGCACAAAGAGCAGGGAAATGCTCAGTGCTGGAATTCGGTGGGCAAAACGTGGGTGCTGCAGGCTGGGGAGGGTGAGACAGAGCTGGCTCTGAGCAACTCACCTCCCTGAGCCCTGAAAACCTGGGAAATCCAAGTGTGGAGAGAAGGAGGAGGGTTTTTTAATATTCATGGGGATGGGGCAGTTTTTACATGAGATTCACAAGAGCTTTTTCACACAAATCCCAAATAATTTCTACCTGAAATCTCAATCCCCAAACCTTGTCCCAGCTCCAGCAAAACCTGCTCTCCCCAAGCCTTGGAAAGGCAAGAACTCGGTGCCAGCTGTGCTGAAGTTCATCAAACACATCAAAGCTCATCTGTGACCCACACACTTCTGTCACCGCTCCGGAAATCATCAACCACCCCCTGAAAAGGAGCATTGGTGGGTGTGCTGCAACAGCCTGAGCATCCTCACAGCTCACAGAGAATGGGAAAAATACTCCAGGGCTGAAAAATCAGGAGGAAAAATACATCCATGGATTGATGAGGGTTTTTTCCTCTGAGCCAAAACATGGTTATGCTGAAACAATGTGCTGAAATGGTTTGAGTGGTTCACTCCCTCGATGAGTAAATGGGAGTTTCCAGGTGTACCTTTAAGGATTTGGAGTGTAATAATGAAAGTTGTAGCAGACAAAGGGGTCAATCCCTCCCTCCTCCTCCTCCCCAAAGGGCAGAGTTCAGGCTGGGCTGGGCCTGAGTGCCTCGGACCAGTTTGTAGCAGAAAGGGCAAGTTCTCTTTTCCTTAAAGTGCTTGCAAAGTCTTGGGAAAAACCCCAATCCCATGGGGACTCTGAGAAAGGGGATTTGTACACAGCTCCATCCCCAAACGCTCTGTAAAATCTGGATGTTCCCAATCCTGGTGAGCTCTTTTTGATACTTCCAATTCCATCATTTCACCAGATAATTTTGGATCTCCAAACTCACTCTTTGCTTTCAACACCTTTCCCAGTGAAATTTCCCAACTGGAGATGGATGAACGAGCTCAGCAATTCCTGGGTTGTGGTGTGATGTCCCTCCAGGACAGAACAAACCCTGAAATCCCTTCAGCTGAGTGTTTGGGGACAGCCCAGCAGCACTGCCTGGCATCTCTGGGTGGGTGCTGTATTTTGGGGAGGAGGAATTTTGGGCACCCACCAGCCTCTCTCAGCTGAGCTGTCTGAAGTCCATTTCCACCTGAAAGAATTGAGTCAGAGTGGAAACAAGCCTTGGAGCTCTCCCCAAACCAACTTGCAGCTTGTGGTTTCATTTTCAGGCCTTTCCTCCTTCAACAAACACCACGTCCCAAACAAAATATCTCCATCAACACCAAAATCACTTGGACAAACCCCTGGACAAGCAGCACTTTTAACTGATAGCTGCTTCCAGCTCGTTATTGTCCTCAGAAAACAAGACGAGAGAAAGGAAAGTTGACCCAAGGTCAATTCCTGCTCTGGGTAGTGCTGTAATGCAATAGGATTTATCAATCTTTAATTGCAGTTGCTTTGCCATAAATGCTTAATGAAAACACCATGTCCAAGTGGCTGTTGGAGGTTTTTGGTGACCAGGCAGGTTACAAGGCTGTAAATAACCTCCCTGGGCTGCAATCACCAAGGATCCACGTTTATTCCTCTTGCGTCTGCAGTGGAAATGTGCAGCTTTAGTTTTGTGCTTGAGGTGCTTTATTTTCTGAATTTTCTGAATTTTTTTTCTCAAAGAATTTTCTGTAAACAGAAGAAATATTTTTGTAACTGTAACTTTATTTTTTTTTTTTATTTTCTTTTTTTTAGGAGGGACTTCTTGATGTCCCTCAACGTGACTGAAAAAGTTTGCTTTTGTTTCACCAATCAAACTGGTCTGTGCAAAATAATATAAAAAGAGGCACATTTCAAAATATAATAATAATAAAATATATTTTTAGCCTTCTAAATCTCAAAGTCTGTGTTGCTGTGGTGTAAAACAGCGTCAGAAATGGGCTGGCAGGGCCGCAGGGGGTGTGCTGGGTGTGACAAGGGTTTGATGTGAGTGTGATGAGTGTGCAGGAATTACACAGCCAGGCTCCCATCAGCCCGCCCGGGGAACGGCAGCGGGGGTGGGAAGGAGATTGCATCACTCCCCGTGGCTTTAATTAAACCTTTAAAGGTTGTTTTAGTCAAAGGAAGGCTCAGGGCTCACAGCTCACACAGCACTCTGAGCCTGCTGGCCCTGCTGGGGGCTGGGGGAGAGCTGGGCTTGGGGGGCAGGGCTGGTCAGGGGGGGTGAGGGCTCTTATCAGCACCCCCAGCCTCATGGGGGACCCTTATCAGCACCCCCAGCCTCATNATTGGGGTCTCTCATGACCATCCCCAGCCCCACTGGGGTTTCTCATGATCATCCCCAGCCCCATGGGGGTCTCCCATCACCATCCCCAACCCCATGGGGAGACCCTTGTCAGCACCNTTCTCATGATCATCCCCAGCCCCACTGGGGTCTCTCATGACCATCCCCAGCCCCACTGGGATCTCCCATCACCATCCCCAGCCCCACTGGGGCCTCTCATGAACATCCCCAGCCCCATGGGGAGACCCTTGTCAGCACCCCCAGCCCTGTTGGGGTTTCTCATCAGCATCCCCAACCTCACTGGGGACTTTCATCAGCATCCCAAGCCTTGTTGGGGTCCCTCATCAGCATCCCCAGCCTCGTTGGAGACTCTCCTGAGCATCCCCTGCCCTGTGGAGGACTCTTGTCACCACCCCCAGTCCCGCTGGGGTCTCTCATCAGCATCTCCAGCCCCATGGGGGACCCTCATGAGAATTCCCAGTCTGATGATGGTCTCATGAACATCCCCAGCCCCACTGGGGTCTCTCACAAACATTCCCAGCCCCACTGGGGTCTCTCACAAACATCCCCAGCCCCATTGGGATCTCCCATCACCATCCCCAGCCCCTGTTCCCTCACCCCAAGCCCTGCTGAGCTGCCCCAGGTGTCTCCAGCCTCCCCCTGTGCCGTGCAGGGACTCTGCAGCCTCACCCTTTACAGCAAAGGGTTTTATGTTTGAATTGTTTCCCTCTCCTGTCCTGCTTCCCCATGGCTGGGAAGAAGGAAAAAGGGAAAAGGGAAAAGAGAAAAGAGAGAAGGGAGAAGGGAGAAGGGAGAAGGGAATAGGGAATAGGGAGAAGGGAGACGGGAAAAGGGTAAAGGGAAAAGGGAACAGGGAAAAGGGAGAAGGGAAAAGGGAGAAGGGAAAAGGGAAAAGGGAAAAGGGAAAAGGGAAAAGGGAAAAGGGAGGGCAGATGACCCCGCTGGGAATGGACTGTCCCTCTGGCCCAGCACTGACTCCTGGGTGCAGAACAATTAAAAACAAACATCACATAACAATATTTTTTTTTCTTTCCATGGAAGAAGGGAAGGGAAATCAGGAGGAGATCAGCTCAGGGCTGCTCTCATTCATGTGGCTTCCCGAAGCTTTTACTCTGCACCATTTACCCTGCACAAATCAATTGCCAGAATATCAGCGCCCCGCTTCCTTGTTTACTCTGGAAGATTACGTCCCATTAGCAGATTTGTCTTGTAATTGAACTGAAGTGTAAAATGCCAATGTCCTGACAACCCCAACGGTCGGGATTAACTGCTGCAGACATTTCTGTCCTCTTTTGAAACATTTTGATTGAGCATAATTAATCCAAGTGAAGCGATAGGATGACGGGCGGTTTGCAGAGGGAAGCACGGCAGGACACGAATATCATAACAAGATAAAGAGGCAGAGACAGGCAGCAGCTTCTGCTTTTCCAGGGCTTATTTCTCCTTCCTCTGACTAATTCTCGGTGGCAAAGTACAAACTCTCCACCGAGCGCCCGATTTCAGGTGGATGTGCTGGCATTGATTTGTTTTCAGAGCGCCCTGAAGGCACGTGTGGAACTTTGATCCTCTGCCCCCAGAGCTGCTTTGGGCTTTGAGGTCAGGCTCTGCTCATCCCCAGCACTGTGTGGGCTGGAGGTGATGGATACTGACCCCAACACAAGCGGGTTTGAATCACAGGTATTTTATCTGATCATTTTTACCTTCCAGAACATCAGCAAACTGGAGGGAAAGTGCTGCTGAAAAAGCAAGACACATTTATACATTGCATTAACCCAGTAGCAAAAGGTTTGGGTGTTTGTTTTCTTTTTTTTTTTTTTTTTTTTTTTTTTTTTTTTTTTTTTTTTTTTTTTTTTTTT
>SWJQ01000996.1:206368-227013 GCA_007252995.1 Zosterops borbonicus | reverse complement strand
CAGATTCAGTTAGGATATTTTTTTTTCCTATGGGATGGGGAATCATCTTTGTGAGAGGAAGAATGTCCTTGTGGTTAAGCCTGGCCTGAGATTTTGAAGATCTGGGCTCAGCTTCTGGCTCTGCCACAGACACCCTGGGTGAGCTGGGGCAAGGCACTTTTATTTCGCTTAAAATAAACGTTTTGAGGCCCGTGGGAGCAGCTGGAAGATGCCAGTGCTGAGAACCCAACAAACAGGAGGAGGACTGGAGCAGAGGAAGGAGGAGAAGAAAGCTGGCTGCCTCTCTGAGAGAGAGCTGTCCCTCGTGGTGCCTCCAGGGTTTGGAAATCCAGCCCTCCACGTCCTCGTTCTTCGTCTGTGCAGCAGGAACTCCTCTCACACAGGGCTCTGGGAGTGCAGGGAGAGCTGCAAACAGGGCGTGAGGTTGGGATGGAGGTAAAATGGGGGGTTTGGGGGGGGATTTATGTCAAAAGGTGAGGGATGTGATCTCTTCAGAGAGGTCAGGCACCTGCTGGAAGCCTTTCCCAAGGGTTTTCCTGCTGGGCCTGCCCCACTCTGGCTGCCAAACCAACACAGACCAGTTCTGATCCCAACCAAACCAGCACAGACCAGTTCTGATCCCAATCAAACCAACACAGACCAGCTCTGATCCCAACCAAACCAACACAGACCAGTTCTGATCCCAACCGAACCAACACAGACCAGTTCTGATCCCAACCAAACCAACACAGACCAGTTCTGATCCCAACCAAACCAGCACAGACCAGTTCTGATCCCAATCAAACCAGCACAGACCAGTTCTGATCCCAGTCAAACCAACACAGACCAGTTCTGATCCCAACCAAACCAACACAGACCAGCTCTGATCCCAACCAAACCAACACAGACCAGTTCTGATCCCAACCAAACCAACACAGACCAGCTCTGATCCCAACCAGCACAGACCAGTTCTGATCCCAATCAAACCAGCACAGACCAGTTCTGATCCCAGTCAAACCAACACAGACCAGTTCTGATCCCAACCAAACCAACACAGACCAGCTCTGATCCCAACCAAACCAACACAGACCAGTTCTGATCCCAACCAAACCAACACAGACCAGCTCTGATCCCAACCAGCACAGACCAGTTCTGATCCCAATCAAACCAGCACAGACCAGTTCTGATCCCAATCAAACCAACACGGACCAGTTCTGATCCCAACCAAACCAGCACAGATCAATTCTGGCCTGTACCAAACAAACAAAAATCAATTCTGATCCCAACCAAACCAACATAGACCAATCCTGATCCCAACCAAATCAATAAAAATCAATTCAGATCCCAACCAAACCAACACAGATCAATTCTGGTCTGAACCAAACCAACACAGATCCATTCTGATCCCAACCAAATCAACAAAGATAATTCTGGTCTCAACCAAACCAGCAAAGATCAATTCTGGTCTCAACCAAAACAGCACAGATCAATTCTGATCCCAATCACACCAGCATACATCAATCCTGATCCCAACCAAACCATCACAGATCAATTCTGGTTTGAACCAAACCAACAAAAATCAATCCTGATCCCAACCAAACCAACCCAGACCAATTCTGATCCCAACCAAACCATGACAGATCTCATCCTGATCAATTCCCACTTCTCCATACAACTCTAAACCCAAAGTTTTCGTTGAGACACTCCCAGTGTTTCAGCACCCCTGGGCAGTTTGGTGAAATGTGGCAGAGGGAATTCAGGGGTGCTGCTGAAATCAGACAGAAATTATTTGTTTGGTTATTTAGGACGACAGAGAAGAGATAAGATCAGCCCCTATGGAACCTTTTTACAGGAATTGCTGATTAAAAAAAATGTTTTTCCTGTCACAACCTCTTTCCATCCCCTCCAAAACAATGAATGAATCTGTGGTCACATGAGGGAACGTGACCTTGATTCTCTGTTTTCATTGATTAAATTTAAAAAAATAAAAAAAGTGTTTTGACAACTCTTTCTGCACCTGCAGGTACACACTGAGAATGAACCAAATGTGGAATTTAATAAATGTCATCTGGTTAACCCAGGGGTGAGGAGGGACAGGGAAAGGACCCTGCTCCATGAATAAAATTTACAGGGAAGCATTGCTGACATGTTCTGGTGCCAGGTGACCACAAAATTGTTCAATTAAATGGGGCCAGCAGGGATTGGAATCACAGAAGAGATCGATAATAACGTGGGCAGTGCTTTCATTCAGGGTGCAGGGACTGATACACAATGAAATGCTGTTTTTAAAGCTGCCACGGCACGTTGGAAAGAATTCTGAATATAGGGAGGTTATGGCTTTGTAAGTTCACAGATCGTGGTGGGGATTCATCAGGTAAAAGAACAGGTTATTTTCATATTATAATTAATGTGAAAGGTTAAGTCATCAGGTAAATTTTGGTTGGGAGAGAGCAAAAAGCAGAGGGAGCTTCAAGGCCAGGGCCTCAGCTGAGTGAATTTTGAATATTTTTATCAAGGTGGGTTTCACACCCTCATGGTGAATTTTTCCCTGGATCTAACTGGAATTTCCCTTTCTCCTTCACAACAGCGAGTCCAGCTCTGCTCCTCTGCCACCCCTTGAAGCAGCTGAAGAGGGAATTAAAGCCCAGCAATTAAAACACAAACCCCTCCTGAGGAGCCAAATTTTTCCTCTGCTCAACCCTCCTGGTGCTCCCCTTCACTGGCTGTGGATAAACAGCTCAGCAGAAATGCAGTGTATTTAAATTACATTGAATTTTTTGTTTAAAATTAAAAAAAATATATTTCAAATAAATTAATATCTAAAATAAATCAATATTTAAAACAAATCGATATTGGCAGTGGCTCTGGGAGAGAGCTGACCCTAAAATTTCTGGAGAAAATGGGCCTGGATGTGTCCATGACTCCCGTGCTGAGCCCTGGGGTGGATCCCTCTGGAAAAGGGCTCTGGGTGGGTGAGCCTTGGTCTGACAGCACAGGGAACAATTCAGGGCATGAACACAAAGGACAGGAAATAATTTCTGCCTTTCTTCATCACTGTGAAGGGTCTGGTGTGGGGTCACCCAATTGTCTGTGCATTGATTTCCTCCTCTTCACCAGCAGGGCTGTCCCACTGACCCCACACTGTGAATTAATTCATTGATTACCTTGATTACTTTGATTACCACTATCAATAATTAAGTAATTAATTATTAATTTCTAAATTTCACATATTCCCACCAGGTGAGAGAAACTCAACTTCTCCTGCTGCTCACAGGGCCTGGCACCTCAATATTCCCAATTCCAGCAGTTCTGGTGGCACTGGGACAGCCGGGGAGGGAAAGTTTTTTGCAGTGGAAAGTTTTGGGTTATTTTTATTTATTTTATTTTTTTTTCCAGGGAGCAGCACGTGCCCCGGAATGTGAGGAATGTCCCTGTGTGGATTTCCACCCGTTCCTGCCGGCCCTGGATCGCTTTGGAGCACGGCCAGGGTGGAACAGATTTGGAATAAATTTCCTGAGTCACTCAGGGTGTGATACCTTGGGGAGGCTGAGCTGGAGCAGAGCCTGGGCAGAGCTGGAGAATAAAGCAGAGATTTATTCCAAGGCCTCCAGGATCCACCTTGGGCAGGACAAGAGCCTGGCCAGGGCTACACCCAAGGGGGACCCAAAATGGTCCCCAAATGGCCAAAGGGTCCCCAGGTGTGACACTTGGATCAGTTTTGGTCCATTTGCAGCTTGGGGTTGAATTGTCCAATTGCAGCTGCAGGTTGTGAGGTCCCATCCTTGTTGTTCCTCCCTCCAGCCCCCCTTGTTTGTGCTCTTGGGCCTGAGAGTTGTCCTTGGTGTCCATTTGGGCAAGGATTTGTTTTGTGTCCCTGCTGTGTGCAGAGCTGAGTGACACTGACTGTGAGCTCAGGGCTGCACCCCTGGCCACCACAGAACCTGAAACACAGCAAAGAGAAAACTCCAGGCATCAGGTGAGGTCCCCTGCAAGAACCAAAACAGAGCCCTGGCCCTCGTGTCCAGCCAGAGCAGGGCTGGAAGGGGATGGACAGAACCTCACCATCCTCTAGAGGGGGAGAATCCTCTGTCCAGATGGAAACACAAAGCAAAAGTGAATTTTGGATCCCAAAAAAGGAGCTGCCCCCTAAACTGGAATATTGAGGATAAATGGTCTCAGCACTGGCTGGGTTCTAGCAGGAGTTGAAACTTTGTTCTTCCTGTATCTGAAGAGGGATTAATTATTTTAAGTGTTTTAAGAAAACAAATTTTAAAAGTGTCTGGTGGGTCCTTGGGAAAAAAATGAAGGAAAAGCTGCTGGAAGTTGGATTCTTTGAGATGTGCAGAGCACAGGGCAGAGACGCTGAGTTTTATTTTCTGACTTCTTGTGGCACCTTCTCTCAGGCTGGACCCAGCATTAACTCTGCCTTCATTATGTCCATAAACTTGAAAATAGGTAATTTTAGTGAGGTTTTATTAATAAAATTTTGGGATTGTCACTGCTGTGGATCACAGAATTAACTGAGGATTTCAGCTGTGCCTGCTGCTCTTGGGAAATCTCAAAAGTGAGGAGGGGAAAAAGACAAGAGCAGAGATGATGCCACACAATCCCAACCCAGGCACTGATAAATACCAGCCAAAACGTGGGGCTTGAGAGGCTTTAGCAGGGATGGAAAAGACAAAGGAACAGCAAAATCCCATCTCATACCAATTATCTGCCCAGAGCAAAGACTTGGTGCAGACTCACACATATAACACCCAGATATGTAACTCCTGAATATGTAATGGGTGCACCCAGGATCCTGGTGGCATTCCTGGGCTGCCTCAGGGGACAACCACTGGCCATTTGTGCCCACTCCAGTCAGCTCAGCCTGTGTCTGGTGGCTGTGCCAGCACATTCCTGCAGCAGGAGCCTTCCTTGTGTGAGCTGGGCCTTCATTCTCTTCCACATCAGTGGGGCATTGCAGGGAGAGCAGCCCCGGAGGAGCTGGGATTAGAGGTGCCCCTGGGAACAAAGCATTCCACACGTGCCACAGGAAATCCCCACGGGCCAAGGAGTCAGCAGAGAGACACAGGGACAGGGCACGGGCAGGGGGCTGATGCCTTTGGGGAGTGAATCTCAGTTATTGGATGAACACAGACACAAGAACGGGGTGGAAACAGACAAAAGAACAGGGTGGAAATGGTGTCTCTATAGGACACCAAATGAATGACACGCACACAGTCAGGTTCTCAGGGCAAAAAGAGGGAAGTTTATTTTTTTACTTTGTTTTATACAGATTTTGGACAATGACCACGGGTTGGAGGATGAGGTTGCCACCTCTCCAACCACACTGGTCAAACTAGAAGCCCATCAGTTGTCCCTCCTCCAGAGAGGAATGATAAACACGAAGGATGGTTATAATAATGTCACTTTGTTGACATGAAAATCTGTGAGAAACTCCACTACAAAAATGCAAACATCAGAAGGCTGAAAAAGATCAGGGCGGCAGAGCGGGTTTGGTGCTGTGCTGGTGAGAGCCCAGCTGGGCTCTGCATCCTGCCCTGGGCTCCCAGCATGGGGAGGGTGTGGAGGTATCAGGACAAATCCAGAGGAGGCACCAGGATGGTCAGAGGTGGGGAAAGGCCGGGAGAATTGGGATTGCCCAGCCTGGAGAGGAGAANATCAGGAAGATCTGATGCTGTTTTACACCACAATGACACACACTCTGNATTCAGAAGGCTGAAAATGACTTCTTTATTTTTAGGTNAATCACCAGGCTGGAAGAGACCTTCAAGATCTGACTCTGTTTTACACCACAACGACACACNTGCTGTTTTACACCACAATGACACACACTCTGAGATTCAGAAGGCTGAAAATGACTTCTTTATTTTTAGGTTGTGTTTCCCTTTTATACTATTTCACACAGACCAATTTGATTGGTGAAACAAAGACAAACCTCTTCACTCCCATTGGTCAGAGCAGAGGGACAGCAAGGAGAAGTCTCTCCTAGGAAAAGGAATTAATAACATAAGCAGAGTTTACAAAACATTTCTCCTGTTTACAGAAAATTCCCTGGGAAAAGAATTTCAGAAGAATAAAACATCTCAGGCACAAAACCAGGACTACAAAGATCATTGAGTCCAACTCAATNACCAAAACACCTCAGGCACAAACCAGGACTACAAAGATCATTGAGTCCGACTCAACCATAACACCTGAACTAGACCATGGCCCTGAGTGCCACATCCAGTCTTTTTTTAAACACATCCAGGGATGGTGATTCCACCACCTCCCTGCCCAGACAATTCCAGCACTTTATCACCCTTTCTGTAAATTTTTTTCCCTATATTTCCCTTGATGCAGCTTGAAGCTTTGGGGTGACCTCACTGTGGCCTTGCAGGGCCTGAAGGAGCCACAGGAAAGATGGAGAGAGAGGATGGAGTGACAGGACACAGGGAATGGCTTCAAACTGCCAGGAAAAGATCCAAATATCCTGCAAAACCAGGGAATTTCAGCTGCACCCTCCCAGGGAAAGGCAGAGAGCTCTGAATGTGGAGCTGAGACCATTAATGACAACTCCCAGTCACACCTGTCGGGAAGGAAATCACCTTCTCTGATGGAAACAGGAATTTTGGGAGGCAGGAGGTGTTGGTTTATTATATTTTCTTTGTGTTAGAGCCAGGATTAATACACAGAAGTCCCAATTTCATGTTCAGACTCAGATGTTTATTAATTCTTATCCATAGCACAGCCTCACAAACCACGAGCTCTAACTAGCAAGGCAGAAAATGGATGTAAAATGGATTCCTCTAACTCTCCCCAAGGTTATTTAAGTGCTGATCACCCAACAACAAGGTGACACTTATATTATTTATATTTTTGACCTAATAATGACCACACAAGGCCTGCAATGGGGACCTTTTACACCAAATTACAGAAAACCACTCAAAACCAAGAAGAAGAAGGTGAAGAAGGAGGACTTGGACAATGCTCCAAATCCTCCATCTTGCCTCATATATATTCCTATAGACTAAAATCTTAAATTTAAGATTTCCACCCTGTGATATCACACACTTCTATTCAAACTCCACACCCACAATCCCAGTGCTGTCACTCAATTTTTGGAAGCCTTTTTCACAACCTCAGGTCAATGCAGTGTTTTCTTGAGGGTCAGTGCCTGTCAGCACAGAAAACCTGGAATTTTCAGCCTCCAGAGTTCCAACAAGAAGGGAATTAGGTGTGCTGGGTGCACCAAGAGTGCTGAGCAGACTCTGCTGAGAGCCAGGGGACGTTAATGAGGTGCTAATTACGAGCTGTGGAATTTTATTGCTTTCTTAAGAGGGGACAGATTTCAACACAGCCATCTCCGAGCCCCTGGAAGTGCCTGTCAGAGCAGGGAGATATATTTCAATTTTCTTTGCTGAAGATAATCCTGAAAATCTCCACTCTGCCTGGTTTTCAGTCCCTCACCTCAGTCAGTCCCAGGCGTATCTGACAGTGCAGATATCAGTAATAAATTACTCAAATTACTCAGAGGTCCAGCTCTAAAAGCAGCAAATAACCAAGATTTTGCTTCCCAGGAGAAATTTGGGACACTGCCTCTCTCCTCTTCTGCCATTCTTTTGATGATGTGCAAAAATAGCCTAAAAGTTCTTAAATAATCTACATAATTTCGTTAATTTTTGCCCTAAAAATATCAGAAGTCAATTTTCTTTCTGCTTCTGTTGATGCACTTCTTGAGACATGCCCAAGCTTTGTTTTCTGAGCTGATTTACTGACAATTAACCCAAATTAGCTCATAAAGCTGCGAGGACTAATTTAGCCACCCACAAACATTTGTTTCAGGCCACCACCATTTTACTCAACACAGAGCAAAACACCAAATCTGGCCCTTCCTGGGGCTGGTTAAGAGGCAGCAGAAGATGGCTGGAAGGGTTTTGAGAGTCGTTATTTCCTCGCAGAACCCAAAATTGTCTCGTGTCAAGGTTTTGGTGAATCAAAGGCTGGTTTTGGTGACTCAAAGGCTGGTTTTGGTGAATCAAAGGCTCCAGTGGAGCCAAGCCTGGGTTCAGGAGGGGTTTCTGAGGAGCTCAGGGCTCCCAGCACTTCCAAGCTCACCCTGATTTGAAAAGCTTGAGGAGCTTGGGTGGTGCTGGAGAACCAGAGGAGACAGAACAGCAAAGGTACAGAAAGAATTCTGAACAATCCTGACTTGCTCTGGGCCCATCTCAAATATCAGATTCCCCTCCAATGGACTCTGTGATGCCTCATTTGTTCCCCAGCCATCCATTGTCTGCTGGAGGCTCCTCCTGCCCATCCAGCCCCCAGCAGCTCCTTGGGTGTCGGAGTCGAGGACATCCCTTTGGGCACCCTGGGACCCCAGGAAGGGAGTTTGAGCCCTGGGCAGGGGGTGTGGAGCTGCTCCAGGGGGGTTGGAGACCTTGGCACAGCCCAGGAAGACACTGGGTTGGATTTGAGTCCATGGGAGAGGCTTCCAACACTGAGAGAGGAATTACAAACCACAAAGGGGTGAAAACAGTCGTTTAGCACAGCACAGGATGAAAAATTCAGTAGTTTTAGGGTTCATTGAATGGAGGNAGCCCAGGAAGACACTGGGTTTGATTTTAGTCCATGGGAGAGGCTTCCAACACTGAGAGAGGAATTACAAACCACAAAGGGGTGAAAACAGTCGTTTAGCACAGCACAGGGTGGAAAATTCAGTAGTTTTGGGGTTCATAGAATGGAGGTAAATGGGGGACAAGATAGTGGAATTTGGGTGGTGCCTCGTGTTCCTCTCCTTCTCCTCCTCCTCCATCTCCTGATGTGGTGATGGCACAAAGTGGTTTGAGAGGGTTGGGTCAGAGCAGAAATGACCCTTCCAGTGCAGGCCCTGGGCATTGGTGTGGAATTGTCAATACCAGACACGGAGTTCTCTGTATCAGAGCAAAGCAACGCCCCATCGGGGGCCGTCCCCTCGTGTCCTCGCCGCTGGTCAGAGCTCGGCTGGGAGCTGTCAGGGTGGGGATCATTTTCTTGCCCTAAAAGTGACAGAACAGAATGAAACAGCAAGGCAAAAAAAAAAATGTAAAACTTTCCAAGCCACGCTGAGTGGATTTAGGGAGAAGGTCAGGCTGGCAAAGCTAATTCCATCAGAAGCAGACACTGGGTGGGATAAACTCTGTTCCTGTAAGTTGCTCAGGCTCTGATGAAGAGGATGGTTTTTGGGTGAGGAAACAACTAGAAAATAGTTCATCTGCCAGCCCTTCATCCCTCTGCCCTCAGCTGTGTACACAACTTTATTGCTTTGCATTCTTCTCCCCACTGAGATTTATATTTCTTCACGAGAGCCTTGCCTTGTAAAAATTTTTCAGCCTATAGGTGTGGGATACATTTATTTTAGGCTGGTTTGACAAGAGGAAAAGCAGCTTAAAGTCTTTGCAAAGCTATGCTGGACTATCTGGCCTGTGCATTCCTCCCTCCTGGAATGAAGGAGAAACTGCCAGAGTATGGACATGAAAGGCTGTCAGTTAATTTGGGAAGGGGGGTTTGGGAGAGATGGAAAAGGTAAAAAGGAGCATTTGGCAAAATTCCTGGTGTAAGAGGAGAAAATGAGGAGGTGTAAACACATTCAGCACAGCAAACCCCCTGTGCCATTCACAAATCTCATCTTGAAGAGAAAAAAAATATCTCAAATAAGGCACAAGACAGTCCTGAGATAACTGACATCATTTTTATTCTCCGAACTTCACAGCAAAAATAACTTCAATATTTTATCCTTCCTCAACGTGGTGTGAGACTCAGTGTGCAAAAATCTGCCCACTTCTCCCAGCACAGCTGATGGGAGGAGGGAAGGAATTCCAGGAGAGGAATTCCTTGCTAACAGGGTCCCCTGGAAGGAGGAGTGGAGCTGCAGCAGGAAATGCTGGTCAGCAGCAGGAAAATGTGGAATTGTGGCCGTGGAGAGCGGCCAGGTCTGAATCCACAAAGAAATGCTTGGTTTGGGAGAGGTCTTGATAAATGAGGGTGAGGTGAGGGGTCATCCCTGCTGGAAAAGGGAACGGGGATCTGGCCTGTGGCAGAAATTCATTTATCCTGCTCTTTGGGCTGCTGGCAGAAATCAAATTCCTGCTCCTCCCATCATAACGAAAAAGGCAAAATCTGACAGATTCCACAAAAGATCCTTTTCCTCCCCAACCAACGAATTTGTCCATTGTCACAGAGCCTCTTCCTCTCTTATTTTTTCTCCTCTTGAAGACGAGTGATCGTTTTTTCTCTGACACCACCACTCTCTCTCTGGAGCTCCATCTATAATTCATGAGCAGGAAAACAGTGGCATCAGAAAGAAAAACCTGTCATAAATCCAGCTATTTAAGCTTTTAAATGAGCGGTGATGGCAGCGTGGGGATGCAGAACGTTTATTGCAATGCTAAATATAGGGGCGAAGCTAAAAGCTTTCCATCAATACAGGGTAAGAACAAAAAATCCTGGAAGCACTTGGAGCTTGGATTTTTTAAATTTTTTGTCTTCTGGAAATTGGATTCATGGTTTCTTTCGCTGGTTTTGGGTTTGTGTGATTTTTGGGGGTGATTCTTTGCCTTTTGAATTTCAGATTGTCACTTGCTGGAGGAGTTGAGTTTGAAATTTGGCCTTTTCCCATCTCCTCTTTTCCCCCAGCATCACCAAAGANTGAATTTCAGATTGTCACTTGCTGGAGGAGTTGAATTTGAAATTTGGCCTTTTCCCATCTTCTCTTTTCCCCCAGCATCACCAAAGACAGCTCCAAACAGAGGGGGAAGGAAGGGGCTGAAGCTGCTTCATGGAAGATCCTTCATTGTCCCAACAGGTTCTTTGTGAAGAAATTTCTCCAAAAAATGCTGTGTTAGACACAGAAGTGGTGCCAGCACTACCAAAAAGGGCCAAGAAGGACCAGCTCTCTCCTAAAAATTGAGATCTAAATTCACTTTTGATCCATTTACAGGCGGCCCAGCACTCCCATTCTCTCCTTCCTAACCCCATTTGTCCAATTTCTGCCACCACTGCAAACGTGAGTGATGTCTGGTGGCTTTAGAGGAACCTCCAAAATTTATTCCAGCCTGATCTGGAATAAAATCTATCCCACTGCCTCCCACTGGGCTTGCAGAGGATTGGGATTTGATGACAATAATCCAGAAAAGTGAAACAAGAAAGGAAAACAGCTCAAGCTCGTGTGGATCCCTGTGAACCCTGGCTGAGGTTTTCTGTTGGGAGCTGGGGAGGNTGAAACAAGAAAGGAAAACAGCTCAAGCTCGTGTGGATCCCTGTGAGCCCTGGCTGATGTTTTCTGTTGGGAGCTGGGGAGGCTGGGGAGATGTCACTGATCTGCTTTATCTCAGCTCAGGTCAGGATGAAAGACACGGGAAACGTAGAGTTGAATTCGGTCTTGGTATTTTATTTTATTTTATTTTATTTTATTTTATTTTATTTTATTTTATTTTACTTTATTTTATCTGTTTTCCAGCTTGAGCTCCAGCATGCCAGCTGGAGGAACGAAGCAAAATGGAGACTTTCTCACTTTCACCAAGTCTATTTAAGAGATAATTACCCAACACCAAAGTGACACTTACGTTATTTATTCTTTTGGCCCAATAGTGACTATTGGATGTTTGCAACGCAGAAATCTTTCACTCAATTAGAGAAAAACACCCAAACTTGTGAAGAAGACAGAAAAAGAAGGTAAAGAGAAAGAACTGACGATGAAAATGATGAAAAGAACTCAAACAACACCTTGAATCTTCCATCTTGGCCCACACAACCCCACAGCACCACTCCAGCTCCACACCCACAACCCCAGTGCCATCACGCAATTTTTAATTTCAAATTAAATGTAGTGGTTGCCTGAGGGTCAGCATCCCTCAGCTCAGAAAACTTGAAATTTTCAGCCCCCAGAGTTCCAACAGGGAGGTGCTGTGGGAGCTGGAGGAGACGGGAGTTCTCCTGGGATAATTCAAACACAATTCCCGTTGGCCGCGGCCGGCCCCGACGTCACTTCCGCGGTAAAAATAGAAACCTCATAAATCTGCCCATTCCCTTAATTAGGGAACCCTGGTGACAGGATTAAGATTGAATGCTTTCGTTTCACATCGGTTAATGAAGGGCTTTCCAACACTTTATTTTTTTTGTTGTTGTTGTTGTTCCTCTCTGCTGAGTCCTGCTGTTGCTGATTGCTTCACGTACAGGGTATTTCCAGGTATTTCCAGGGATGGGATGGAAAAAATTCCTCATCCAAAGGTTAAAAGAGAAGATTATGTGGACATTTGATTATCTCCTGTTATGTTTGGAGATTACAAATGCTCTGCAGACAGATGAGGCCGTGCAGCTCCGCTCGTTTTTTTTTTAATTAATAGAGTCAATATTTGATCAGCATCAAAGAACAATTCATGTTGGGTTTTTGCTCCTGAAATCTTATGAACTGGGAAAAAAAAACCCCACCTCCTCAAACAAACCCCAAGAGAGCAAAGTCACACACAATATCAGTCCTGTTTTGTCAGCGAATCTCCCAAGGAAAAGATGAATTTTTGGGGGAGACCAAAACATTTCCACCTCATGTTGCCAACTCCTCTCAAACTTACAGAAACTTCCTTGTCCATTCCCATTGCTCTGGTGTTCAGGGAGTGGTAAAATCCAGGTGATTCCCTGGTACACAGGAGATTAATTTACCTCAACACCGTCCTCTGCAAAACTGGCCAAAGGGATCACCAAGAACGTGCCTGAATTCCCCTCACCATCCTCAGCCGAGCCTTTCCCCCCATCCTGAGGAGGATTTATCACTTTTCTGTTGAGAGCTCTCAAAAACTGCTCAGAAAACAGATGCAGCAGGAGGGGAGGACCCGGGCTCTGCTCCAGCTGATGGAGGAAAACACCGAGGTGCTCGTAGGAAATAACAACAGGCCAAGCAAGGCCAGGGAAAAGGAGGAAAAATCGTTTTTCCTGCTCCTGAGCAAACGCCTGCGGTGGCCAGCTTGGGGACATCTGGTCTCCCAGTGTGTTTTCTCACATCATGCCAATACCTGACTGGAATAAACAACTTTATCTAGATCCTCCTTTCTTGCCATCGGAGGCTGATAAGAAAACTCGCTGCTATCAGTGTGAGATTCGAGCAGAGGGAAGAAAGATTTATGTCGGCTCCGAGGCCGCCTCCGCCCTGCCCGATTGTTTCGTGCTCTGGAGAGTTGTTGGAGTTTAAATCCTGCAGGTTCTGGTTTTGCAGGAGGCTCTGTGGATCAGCATCAGTGCTGCTCTGGCCACCCACCAGGAAAGCAGATCACAGGACCCGTTTGTTTTTCCGTGGGAATGGGTTGGGAATCCCCTTCCACAATTTACTGGAATATTTGGGGCTTCTGATGCTTTGGGAAGGGCTGAGCTGGAGCAGAGACTGGGCAGAGCTGGAGAATAAAGCAGAGATTTATTCCAAGGCCTCCAGGATCCACCTTGGGCAGGACAAGAGCCTGGCCAGGGCTACACCCAAGGGGGACCCAAAATGGTCCCCAAATGGCCAAAGGGTCCCCAGGTGTGACACTTGGATCAGTTTTGGTCCATTTGCAGCTTGGGGTTGAATTGTCCAATTGCAGCTGCAGGTTGTGAGGTCCCATCCTTGTTGTTCCTCCCTCCAGCCCCCCTTGTTTGTGCTCTTGGGCCTGAGAGTTGTCCTTGGTGTCCATTTGGGCAAGGATTTGTTTTGTGTCCCTGCTGTGTGCAGAGCTGAGTGACACTGACTGTGAGCTCAGGGCTGCCCCCCTGGCCACCACAGAACCTGAAACACAGCAAAGAGAAAACTCCAGGCATCACTTCTGCAGCTCCTCTCCCTCCCTGGGCTCTGCCTGCCTGTGTGAAACCTGAATTTATTAACAACAAACCCACGAGGCACTGCAGAGGTGGGAATAATTTCTATTCTGATGGGCCAGCTGGGGCATTGCTGTCCTGCTGGCATTTTTGGGATGTTCCCAGCACTGTTTGTCCCCACCCAGGAGTTGGGATTCAGCTGGATCTGAGCACGAGCTCCACGCTCAGCCTCGCTCTGCTCCCACGTCCCCCCTCAGCCCTGTTTTGGGGCAGCTTAAGTGGAACAACTAAAACGGGTCCTGATGCTGCAGTGAGGTAGAAAAGGGGATAGAAGGGGATCAATTAGGCTTGGGAGGCCAGGTTTAACACGTTTCCCTGGAGCCCTGGAAGGCTCCCCGTAGGTGAAGGCACCGGTGGGATTAGAGCCCAGCTAATCTCCCTCTATTCTTGTCCTGCAACCTTTGTGTCACCTCCAGCCACAGACGCCAGCAAAGTTCACGTTGGAGCTGAGAGCCCTTCCCAGCCCAGCTGGATGGGGAAAGGGATGGGGAAAACGAGTTATTTTCAGCTCCTAAAAGAGCGTTTGAGCTGTCGAAATTCTCTTTGTCACATCTCCGGCTTCCTAAAAATTCTTTCCTGTAGGTGTGCAGGTTCTCTGAGAGGGTTTGGGAGCTGGGTTCAGTTTTTTCCTTGCAGTGGGCTCAGCATTCAGCTCCCAGCATCTCCCACAGCTGCTCTGAAAAAATTCCCACTTAATAGCGTTGCCTCATTGTTATTCCCACCTTGCATCCAATGTAAGCCTGAATAAAATAATTTTAAAATTTAAGAAAGCTTTGTGATGCCTTTTTTACCACTGAGACAGCACAAAAGGAGTTTTTATTTTTTTATATATATTGACTTTTTAGTGGGGTTTTTTGCATTTTTTTGGTGCTGAGGAGCTGTTTGTTTGGGCACATCACATTAATAGGAGAATTTTTGGGGGAATTCACATTTGCAGGCACGCTTAGATTTTGGTGTGAGGCATTTTTTTTTTTTTACTGTGTGAGCACAGTAAAAGTGGCCATTTCTCAATGTGTGGGCTTTGAGGTAAGTTCAGTCAGATAAATGAGATTCCCAGTGATAAAATCACCCCTTTCATGTGAACCCAGCTGGATGTGGGGATCCCAGCCCAAACAAAAGCTGAGCCGAGCAGTTTTAGAGATCAGGTGAAGTGCAGTGGGGAGCTCTGAGTGAGCTCAGCATGGAGAAAGACAAGAACTGGAGTTGAAAAGCTTTTCCTGTTGAAAATCTGATCTTTTATCTCTTCCATGACAGAAGGTGGGAGATGCCCCGCAAAAAACAATCTTTTGTTATCCCTTCCCACTTTTCAAAGTCTCCACGAGAAGGGGTCACATCCATTTGTGGGGGGACTTTGATGCCATTAGAAGTCACAGAATGATCACACAACTCTTGGTTTTAATCACCCTCATCGCTTTGGCCCAGTGCAGCAGAGACCTTCCCTGCAGCCCTGCCTTATCTCTGGAGCGTGTCTGAACAGGAGATTCATTCTCTGATGGCTCCATTTCACCTGCTCACAGAGAGAAAATACCTCAGCTCTGCTGCCCAAGAGCTTTGACAGCTCTCTGTCTCTTGAGGCTCTTGCCCTCCATCCAGTTCTGTGATGTCTGAGCACCTTCTGACCTTTGAGAAGTTGAAGGATCGTTCTTCCCCCCCTGCTTTTCTTGAAACGTTAATTAAAACACCCTCCCAGTGCCTGTCAAAGAATCCCCTGCTCAGCAGGGCCAGTAGACACAGGTTGGCAGCATTCCTCAAAAATGCCTTCCCAAGGAGCTGCCTCGGTTTCCCCTGTCAGGGACTTGCCTCAATATGAACCTGCCCGTGGTTTGAGGAAGAAAAACCTTCCCAAAATTCCCTGCAGGAAGGAATGCAGATTTTTATGGAGGGGTTGATTGAGGACCACGAGCTGCCAGCTGTGGGATCTCCTTGTCCTGGCATTCTCAGGAATTAAATCCCTGCCCCAGTGACCTCGGGGAGCTGTTCCACAGAAAGCACAGGCACGACTCTGTGCCAGGACTCAAACAATGGCTCCTTGGGAAGGCCGATCTTCCAAAGGATTATGGATGACTTCCCTGCCCCAGTCCAAGGCACTGTCACAGCTCTGCCTTTCTGCTTCCCCTCTTTGTTTTCCGAGCTCTGTTCTTGGAAGTGCCACCCCCTGCTCCGTGCCCTGCACCCCTCTGCTCCGCTGACCTCTGCTGCAGGTGCCTGCACAGACCCCAGAAACCCCCCTGGGAACTGATCCCACCATTCAAACGGGCTCCTGGAGAACAATTCCCTTGGATTTCTTTAGGAAAAATGTTCAATTTCACCCCTCTTGCCTGCAGAGAGTGGCTTTAATATAATAATTTTAGGTTCAAAGGCTGCCAATGGAAGTTTTTATTCTCTCCAGCCTGCCATCCCTTCACTCCCTGGTGATTTTGGCTGTGTTAAGGCATTTTTCTCACCTATTTCAGCTCTTTGGGAGCCACTGGACAGTGGGATTTTGTCTCTGCATCCCCATCCCCAGAGCACTGAGGGTGCCACACGTGGGGAGTGGGATATTCCCAAAGTGCTGGACAGGTCATTCACATCAGAGCTGGGAAAACCTTCCTGAATGGAATTTCAAATAATTTATTTTTTTCTTCTAAATGGTTTAATTAACAAAATATTTCTTATTTATTACAGTGGCCATAACTAGAGGTCATGACGGGTATTTGCAATAATTCTTCTTTTTTTTTTTTCCTATCAGTTTCTGTTCTGCAGGTGAGGGAACCTCTTTGTTCTCACCTGTTCTGACACTTTCACTGGAAATAAAGGATGAATGGTAAAGAATCCGGATCCTCTGTCTATTCACTAAAACAAATTAAATAAAGAAAAATCCGTGTGAAAGCTGATCTCATTCCCTTTTCCCCTTTGCAGATGAGTCAGGAATTAGAATGAATTATATCCCAGCACTGATCTGCATGGAAGAGAGAGGAAAACCCACCCTGTGAGCGTGGAATGAACTTCAAACAGTGCATCAATCCCTACAACTGCTCATGCAGGTGAATAAAACAGGTATTATTTCCCCCTGCTGCAATGGGATGGGAACTGGATGGGATTTCAGCTCCTTCCAACCCAAATCTCCAGTGATTCTCTGATTCCTGAGGTATAAAAGGTGGAATCCATCCTCCCTAATTTTAGGCATTTGTGTTGGAAATGTCCCCACTCGAGTCTCCTCTGAGCACAGAGGAGGCACCCTGTCATGGTTTGAAAGCAAAACGAGTGAGAAGCTCCAAGTCAGAAATACAATTTAATAAGAAGAAAGGTAAAAAGGTAAAATAAATAAAATCAATGCAATAACACAAAGGAGCACTGCCAGAGTCAGAACACACCCTGAGCAGGGTGGTGGGAGCAGTCCAGGTGAGGGGCTCTTCCTGAAGCAGTGATCCCACAGAAAGGTCTGGGAGCTCTGCTCCTCTGGGAATCCAGTGGCTCAGGGCTGCTTGTCCTGTCCCAAATCCCAGATTCTCTCCAGGTGGGAATGCTTGGCTCCTCCCCCTGGGCATTGGGAGCATCTCCCAATGGGATGAGGAGTCGTGCAGTGGCTCCTTGATGGCCCATTAAACAGAGAGAGCTCCTGGAGGGAGTTCCCTGTGAGTCCTGGGCAAGGCATTGATGGGCCATGAGCAGAAGAGCCCAAAGGAGGGGCCTGGGAAAACACTGCCCCACCTGGTTCCAACAGCTCATGGGGATGGGGATGGAATAAATACTGTGTGCACATCCTACACCACAGCCCAGGACACACCCAAAGGGCCCTGCTGCTCCTCACCTCCTCCAGCCCCAGCTGCTTTTGGCAGAGATGCCTCAGGAAATGGGGTGAAACTGGGCCAGGAAAGGCACCCTGAGGTGCAGGGCTGGGTGTGGGCACATGGGCTTTGCACACCCCGAGTATCCTGTGAGTACTGAGGCAGCCTGGGGTGAGTGTATGAGTTCCTAAATCCCAGCTGGCCCTGACAGCACTGTGCTTCAGCCAGGAGTGTTCTCTGCTTGTGCGGTGGAAGGAGCACTCTGACGCTGTTTTTCCTCTTGCCAAGGGAAAAAATATGAATTTTTAGAGGTTTTTTTTGGTTTTGTTGGTGTTATTTTTGCAACCAATTCAGGTTCCCTTTTTATTTACCTCCCGCAGCGTGGTCTCCTTCCCTTGCAGAGGGGTGTAATTCACACACTCCAAGGTGTGGGCTCTGAGGAATGAGAAAAGGCTCAGGTAGCTGAGAAATGAAATTATGTGTGTGGGGTAATGTCAGGACTTTAGAGAGACGGGATCACTCTGAGACATTTCAAAGCATTATTTGCATTTATTGCTGCATTTTTTGCTGCAGTCTCATTGAAGGGTGAGAACGTCCTCACCATAATCCAAAAGTCTGTAGTCAGTGGTCACAAAACCACAGGTNTCAAAGCATTATTTGCATTTATTGCTGCATTTTTTGCTGCAGTCTCATTGAAGGGTGAGAACGTCCTCACCATAATCCAAGTCTGTAGTCAGTGGTCACAAAACCACAGGACACANTAGTCAGTGGTCACAAAACCACAGGTCACAAGGTCTTTTAAAGGTTAATCAGCCAATAAACTACTGCCACAGAGAGTGTTTTTACTTTCACACCAAACCCCAATTAATTTGTCTTGCACGTCTCTGCTGCAGAGCGGATTCTCTTGACCATCTAAATTTGTGTTCTGAGTTTGTTGACCATGATGTTGTTCATCTCACGACACACAAACTTACACCTTAAAACCTCTTATTACCTTTATAAATACTTCTTTATCCTAAACTTTAAAACTTTCCACTGCTTGGCTTAATGTGTGTCTATCTAAACTCACATTTTTACTTGTGGTCTCTAAACTTGGAAGCCTTTCCCAAAGTCTAACCCTGTATTCTTTTTTTTGCATTTGGGGTTGCATGCACAAGATTTTGAGAATTTTCTGGGCCTGGAATTCCCACAGGGAGCAGGAACTTGGGATTCCTTTTTGCTTTTAGGGTCAGAGATTGAGTCCTGTGTGCCTGTTAACTGTGCCCTGACTTCCAGCTGCAGCCCAAACCCCTGGGCTGGCTGTGGGATCATCCCAGTGTCCCCCTCCTGATTTATAAAGCCACATGTCAGTGAGCAGTAAAAGGGATTTACAGCAGATTGTAGGTCAGGAGGGTCAGGGCAGGCTGGAAATATTGAAAACAGGAGTAAATTTAGCATAAATGAGTGTGCTGGATGTTGAGCGAGTGCCAGAGCGTGGATGGGATTGCAGCCATTGTTTGCTGTGGGTCCGAGCCAAGGACGATGCACAGGGGTCCCAGATCTGTGGGTTTGTCAGTAATTAATTTAAAAACAAAATTAGTAATTGTAGCCATTAAAAAGGAGAAAGAATCTGGATGTCATTGCTCTGCTAAAAATTATAATTAATGCCAGCTCGGATCTCAAAGGGAAAGAGAAATCTCTCAACAGGTAAATGCATTCAGAGAACTCCTGGAGGGCTTTTCACATTCTGTTTTCTACTCAGAAAAAACCCCAAATCTCTCTCCCTTTTCTCCATTCTCAGGCTGCACTTTGCATTGGAAGTTCATCCTGCAAAATCAGCAAAATTCGGTTCATCCCCTGCAAAGCCCGAACTGCCCAGCACAGGCAGGGGCCAGCCCTGAAATGTTTCTGTGATAGGGAGATTGCTCAATTATGAGACCCTGATAAGGCACCCCAGGCATTTGTCTTGCTCCATTTGTCACCTGGCCGCCCTCCCTCGCCACTCGGGATGAAACAGCCGAAAAAAGAAACAAAAACAGGGCCAAAAAGATAAAGCAAAACCTCCCCTAATGTGACATCTTGTGTATTTTGTGAATTCCTGGCTGTCAGCGGGAGAAGAAGGAAAGCCTGGGAGGCCCAGCAAGCCCCAAATACCTGCAGGAGGAGGAAAAACTTTCTAACTTTTTGCTTCTCTCTCTCTCTCCCAGTTCTGCTGCAAAATCTTTGGGCTTTGGGGTTTTTAGAGTGAAATATTTCCATTTATTTTTTCCTCAGGAAGGTTCTTGTGGCACTTTTCCTCCTTTTCCTGCTGCTGCCCCATCTCTCACTGAGGACATTCTCTCTGCTGTGTCCATCCTTCTCTTTCTCTCCTTGTTTTTCATCTTCTCCACCTTCCTGTCCTTCACTGCTCTGCCCTTCCTCTCCCTCTTCCCTGGGAGGAAGGAGAGGGTTGTTGGGTGACTCTCATCCCTCCTGAACTCCAGAGGGGCAGCACTTTAACTCTGCTGCTCGTCCACACCCCTCCCAAAACACAGGGGAATCAGAGATTTGGATGAAATAAACATTTAATTAACCCTTGGTGCAGGAAAATGAAGCTTTGGGTGGATTTTGAGCAGATTTAATCAACATTTTGGGCTCTGAAATCTCTCAAGTTCAGAGCCCTGTGGGTACAATGTGCAGGGCAGGAGTGAGGCTTTTCCTCCAGCCACAGAAAAGTGATGAAATCCTTTAGGGTGATATAAAAAACCAGAAAATCCTCAGCTGGAACAGCCTCCCAAGGATCACAGAGTCCAATCCCTGCCCTGCCCAGGACACCCCAACAATCCCACCCCGTGCCCAAAAACATCTTTATTATTTTGCTGGTACAAATTGGATTAAGCTCTGCAGGTCAGAGCATTCCCACACCACTTCAGGTGAAGAGGAGGAGCCTCCATTATTTTTGACAATGAAAATACAAATCCAGCCTGGACTTTAGGGTTAATTTTCCAGGAAATATTCTCTCCCTTCTCACAAAAAAAAAAAAAAAAAAAATTAAAGCAGCCGCGCTTACGTTGGAGG
>SWJQ01000996.1:170987-190972 GCA_007252995.1 Zosterops borbonicus | reverse complement strand
GCAGAGATTTATTCCAAGGCCTCCAGGATCCACCTTGGGCAGGACAAGAGCCTGGCCAGGGCTACACCCAAGGGGGACCCAAAATGGTCCCCAAATGGCCAAAGGGTCCCCAGGTGTGACACTTGGATCAGTTTTGGTCCATTTGCAGCTTGGGGTTGAATTGTCCAATTGCAGCTGCAGGTTGTGAGGTCCCATCCTTGTTGTTCCTCCCTCCAGCCCCCCTTGTTTGTGCTCTTGGGCCTGAGAGTTGTCCTTGGTGTCCATTTGGGCAAGGATTTGTTTTGTGTCCCTGCTGTGTGCAGAGCTGAGTGACACTGACTGTGAGCTCAGGGCTGCCCCCCTGGCCACCACAGAACCTGAAACACAGCAAAGAGAAAACTCCAGGCTGAGGAGCAGAAACCCAGGCAGGGACAGAGCCCAGAGCAGCCCCAAAGGCAGGACCCAGCCCAGCCCCAGCACTGCTCCCCCTCACTCTCCACTCTGGTTTTCCCTGGCTCAGGAGCTGCTCCTGCAAACCCAGAGCTCTCCCTCTCTGGAAGGCAACAGAGACTTTAAACCCCCTGATTTGGACGGGAGCACCGAGCTTTGATCTGGCCTGGGGAGCTCCTGGCACCTGCAGCTTGGGAGAGCCATAAAACACAGCAGGAGCAGAACTGCAGCCAAGCCTGCCCTGGACTGCTCCTTCCCTGACTTTTCTCCCTTAATCCCATGGCTGGAGCTTTCCCCACGTTCAGCCTGTGAGCACGGCCACCTTTCTGCTGGAATATTTCCCCCCAGCATTATCAGCCCGGAGCAGATATCCAGGGAAAAGCCTTCCTGGCTGTCCCCACAGGTGTTCCCCACGCTCAGGGCACTCCATTCAAAGGGCTCGGGAATCAACAGGCTTTGTTCACCTCCAGCAAAGGCTTTCCTCCAGTGAAGCCCTGAACAATCGGGAATGGCATCGAGCCCCACCATGAATCACTTTTCACACTGTTTTTTTGCATCCTCTGCGTGTGTTTTTTGTCTTTCTTCCCAAGGTTATTCCCAAGCTGCTGCATTCCCCTGGAGCCCTATTAGAGCCCATTCTTTGTATTTACTAACAGGAAGCACCACTGGCAGGCCCTCTTAATTATTCGTATATTTATTATTAATTTTTTTTAAAAAAACTTATTTGGCAAAAAAAAAAAATCCCCGTTTCTCCATTCTTCCTGCCTAGCAGGTTATTTCTTTCTTCCTCAAGGTGCAATCCGGTTTCCTTTTGTTGTTAAACTGCCTAATCCTGACACTTTCCTGGATATTGTGGGAAAAAGCCCCGCTTGACAACCAACTTTTCATTTCCATCCTGATTAGCAGGCACATAATAACTGGAAGCATAATTTACACTTTGATTTAAGCCACCTCATTCACATTTGGAAGGAAATCTGGGATGACTAAAGCTTGAAAGGAAAGGCAGGATAAGCAGCATTAAGGAGCTGTCAGGGATCGGAATTGCATTAAAATGTTCCCGGTTTATTGTCACAGACTCGTGGCCTCCTGCACCAGCAGCAGATGACGGCACAGAACTCTTTAATCCCAATATGTGGAGCTCAGAAAAAAGGGTGAAAAGGCAAGTTGGGTGACAGGAATCCTGCATCCCACTCTCTCTTCAGCTCACAAATATTTCCCTGCATGAATTTCTTGGCACTGCTCCCCTGCCCACAGCTCTTCTCTTTCTGAGGCTTCATCCCCGTCCTTTAAACTTGTGTCTTTGCTTTGGACTTGTGGTTTAAATTCTTCTTTTGGCGCTTGATGGACAAGCTAAACAAACCCCAAACTAAACTGGAAATATAAATAGCTGGATGCTCACAGTGTCATCAAAATTCCCAAAAAACTGCTCCTGGGTGTCGTCTGCTCAGAGCCTTCACTCTCCAGAGCACCTCGAGGAGTTTGGCAGCTCCAGCAGGAATCTCTGGATTTATCACCTCAAATTCCAAGGTTTTTCCTGCCCATATTCCAGCCCAGGTGTGGAACTCCAGCCTCACGATGCTGTCTCAGGTCATCTCTTCCTCCCCAGGCTGGGATTTTCCATCTCTTTTCTTTCAATCCTCAAAATTTCAACAATCAAAGTCACAACTTTAGATCCTCGCAGGCACCGACGAGCAGCCAAACACTAAAATTATTGAACAAATTATTTTATATTTTATATTATTATATTATATTTTACATTCTATTTTATTAATATAATAAAACAGTAAAGCAAAAATAAATTATCAATAAAATAATTATTTATTAGAAATAATAATTTATAATAAATTAATAATAATTATTATCCCCTTGTAAAAAAGGGGTTTTTCTCCTTGCCCCACTGTGAGATGTTAAGGCAGGAAATCTCTCCTTCCTGACCTGCACAAATCAAAGCAGAATGACAGAAAATAACCCCTGAAAGAGTCAAGTTTGTGTCTGTCCCTCAGCTCTGTAACTGGATTCGATCATTGCAGAAACTTCCAGGGTATAAAATCCCTTTCAAACTTTTCTCAGAGACTGAAATACAAATCATTCTTAGCACAGCACTCTGTACTTGTTCTAGCTGTCCCCAAAAATGTCACTGGTGACATTTATTTGATGTGGTCTGAAGTGTGTGGGGGACTTTTTTATGAGGTGATTTTATTTTTTGGGCTGCAGGTGAATTTTGCCTTAGATAAAACCCCTGGGTGCAGACTGAGCTCTCATGGAGCTGCTCTTCCCACTGACATCAAACTCTCTTGGATCTCCAGGGATCATCCAGCCATAATCTTTCCATGGTTAAAGTTCTCTGGAAACTCTACCATTGCCCTGAATTCCTAAATTCCCCTAAATCTCCTGCTCCCTCTCTGATCACTCCCTTTGATCCCGAACATTTTTTTTGATGCCTTCTCCCCATGTTTCAGCCACAGTGATCTCTTATCTTTGTAAAAATCGAATTCCTGGGCACTTCAATAAAACAACACTGCGGGGAATTGTCAGCACACCAGGCCAGGAGGGAAGAGCCATCTCCTCTGACAGGGAGTGTCAGGGGTGAGTGCCACCAGCTAAGCCAAAGGACACGACTGTCAGAGGATGGATCAGGGGCCAGGAATGTTCAAAGGAAAGCTCAGGGAAGGGAAAAAATGCAAACCCCGCACAAATTGTGTGCCTGTCCCGGCAAGCAGAGCTCACAGAGGTCTGCAGGGGAGTTGGGGGCTCGTCTTGGGCACAGTCAGGGCTTCCCAAAGTCTCCTAAATTAATCACGGCCTCAGCTTTGAGAGGTGCTTTTAATTGTGTGCAACTTAATTGTTCTTTTAGTTGAAAGGGGAATGGAGCAGCCTTTGTTTTGTTTGACGTGTTCCAAAGAAGTTTTAATTTTGGAGAAAAGTGCAGAGAGTAACACTCAGTGTTTCTTCTTATGTCTGAGAAGGAAAAGAAGAAAAAGGAAAACAAGATTTAAAAAAAATTGCTGGAAGGTTTTTGGGTTCTTCAACCTTTAATGAAATCAAACTTGCAGCAGTCAATTGATCAATCAATCAATCAATCAATCAAATCCCATTGGATCAGAGCAGCTGTGGCTGCCCCATCCCTGGAAGTGTCCCAGGCTGGGTTGGATGGGGCTTGGAGCACAGAAGGTGTGGAACAGGACGATTTTCCAACCCAAACCATTCCACGATTCAGATCAAAATAAAAAAACTCCACACGAATTCGCTGTGCTGCTCCTCCCCCTCCTGCCCAAGGCCACACCAAAACTTGGGGACACCCTAAAACCCTTTTCCACCTGCTTGAAACACAGGGAAAGACCCAGAGGAACTCTCGGGGTTTAATTGGTTTCTCTTCTCCCAAGATTTCAAGGCTTGTGGTTTGTGTGGGCTCGAGAAGGAGTGATTTTCCCTCCTCGACCTCTGAAGGTTTTGAGGTCTGACTCTGTCTCTGTGTTCTGTGGTTGTTNGTGTCCCAGGCTGGGTTGGATGGGGCTTGGAGCACAGAAGGTGTGGAACAGGACGATTTTCCAACCCAAACCATCCCACGATTCAGATCAAAATAAAAAAACTCCACACGAATTCGCTGTGCTGCTCCTCCCCCTCCTGCCCAAGGCCACACCAAAACTTGGGGACACCCTAAAACCCTTTTCCACCTGCTTGAAACACAGGGAAAGACCCAGAGGAACTCTCGGGTTTTAATGGTTTCTCTTCTCCCAAGATTTCAAGGCTGGTGGTTTGTGTGGGCTCGAGAAGGAGTGATTTTCCCTCCTCGACTTCTGAAGGTTTTGAGGTCTGACTGTGTCTCTGTGTTCTGTGCTCAGGGCTCGGTGCAGCGCGAGAAGGATGAGGAGTCTCAAGGTCTTGGTTTTCTTGGTTTCTCGCATTGTTTATTATTTCTGATCTTACAATTCTCAGTGTCCAGCCAAGGTGTTCACAGCAGCCTGGACACGAGGTGACTGCCCCATGATGGGAGGTCACTCTGCCTTTATACAGATAATTATGTGTCTGTTATTTACAATTCTGTGCCAATGTCTATCACCTGCACTAACAGGGTCATTTCTACTTTGACCCAATCCACTGAAACTCCCTTGTGCCCACATCACTGCAGGAGATGGATGCCAAGGGAGAAGAAGAAGAACCCAGGGCACTGCCCTAAAATCTTCATCTTGTCCCTTTGCATCTCCATTCTAAAAATCCCAAAACTACAAAATCTTCTGCACAGTGATAAACTACACGACTCTCAGTAACACATTTGTGACTTGTAATTCTTCTCTATGTTGGCTGTTTTTCTCATGTACCGAAATCAAAGCCTGTGTCCTCCTGGGCTCTGTACCAGGCAAACCCCCCTGCACAGACCCCAAACCCCCCTGCACAGACCCCAGACCCTCTTTCTCAGGTCCCAGGCCCCTCTAACAAGGCCTGTGACCACCCAAAGCACCCAGAGGGATCCCCTGGACTCCAACAAGGAGCCTCTGGAGGTGGCAGAGCAGTGCCACAGAGGGCTCTGATTGCCCGGGTGGGGCTGGGAACAGGTGAGCTCTATTTATCCAGGTGGGGAGAGACAAATCCAACAGGATGAACTCATCGAGGAGCTGATTTGCTGTGCCTGGGCAACTGGAAAGGAGCTCTCCCTCGGCCCACCTGGTGGTGGCTTGCACAGGTGTTTGTTGAAGATATGTGTTATTTAAATTCCTGCCTCTTTATTACTCATAAATAACAAAGTTATCGCCGAGTGCTGGGGGCAGTGGGAGCAATAGATCTCCTTCTGCTCTAGTCCTGGCCTCACCTGATGGTTTTATCCCAGGGAAATTCATCACAACCTGAGGCTCCTTTAGGAAATGTCAGCCCTTTCTACAAGTCATTCCCCAGTGAACTGGCCAGGGAACAACTCGGAAAATTGGAAAAATTGGAAAGCTGGAGAACCTTTCATTAAGCAAGTGGTCCATGAATCAATTTAGGAGAATTATTGGGCTCTGTGGCAGCCAAAGCCATGGAGTTCTGCACTGTTTGTGGTGCCTGTGCCCTTTCCAGATGGAAGATCAGCAGAGACTCTGCCTTGGCTGGGGACAGAGACATGAAATCACTCTGGGTTCATCACTAAGTNGTTTTTTTTTTTTTTTTTTTGCAGCACTTTTGACGTAAAACTGACCCTGGAATTGCTGCCAGCCCTGCCTGCATGCTCAGCTCACAGCTTTGGGCTGGAATTAGCTTGTTTTGGGCAAAGCCAAAACTGAAAACCAACCACAAGGAAAGAGAGAAACGGGAAAAAAAAGAAAACTCCTTACAACTTTTGAAGTACCCATCACCCTGTGTACTTCTCTGAAATCTGAATTTCAATGCCAATCCCAAGGCTGAAAGCTACTAAAATCACTTGTCCCAGTGATTTTTTCCCTCAGTTAGATGNCCCAGTGATTTTTTTTTCTCAGTTAGACAATTTCCCCTTTATTTGGGTGGTCACTCCTTCCCTCATCCATTCACAGACTTCCATCACTTCTAATAACAATTACTGAAGTTCTTGGCCCACTTTGCAGCTGCAATAAATGTGTTGAGTTTTATCAGCAGGTATCAGAGAACTGATGGACCCTGATGAGAAGCTGCTCCCTGAGTCCTGAAAATCACCTATTTAGACCTCATTTTGCCTCCTAAATAAAATAAAAGTTGTCATCCTGAGGAAATCTCTCTCTCCCTTTATTCAGTGTCTGGACAAATGACCTCACTCTTAATTTAAGCACCTTAAAAGCAGAGCTGGATGAATCCAGGCTTTGCTGCTGAGCGAGCACATGGAGCCTCTTTTCCTTTATAATTAGGCCCATCAAACCTTCTAACCCTGAGGGTNNTTTTTTTTTTTTTTTTTTTTTTTTAAATCCTGTGCTAATTTCAGCTCCTGGATATAAATGTCCAAATGTTTGGGTGCCTATGGAAACTTCCTCTGGAGCGACCACAAGGAAGCTGTATTTGTAGTCCACGCATTTCCATGTATCATTAATATATGGCAAGAATGTAAGTAGTTGGAAAATATGTTCGCAGTCCCTGGTCGATTCTTCCAAGATGGGGCTGTTGTAGGAAAAAGGATTAGGTGAGTTTAAAAGTGCCCAGGGCTCAGCAGTCATTAAGAGCTCCAACTGCTCCCAGCAAAAAATACTTCTTGCAGCTGCACTTTGGCAAAATGTTTCACGTGGTTGGGGTGGTTTGGTTTCTCCTGGGCATGTCAATATTCCTGGCAGGGATATTGTGCTGCTCAGCAGGGACCAGCCAAGGTGGGTGGGTGGGTTTTGGGGAAATGTTGAGCTCTGAGAGCTCGACCAGAGAGATGCTGAGCTTGGAGTAAACACAGAGTTAATGCCTTAGAATTTTAGCTTTTATTTTTTTTTCATCTATTTGTGATCCTGCAGTTCTTTAGTGCAGAACTCCAAACCCCACACACACTGTGAGCTGCTCTTCCCCATGTTGGGCAGACACAACAATTCCTCTCCAGGCCTGGGGATCAAGGACCCCTCACTGCCTCAGGCCCCAGAGATGGAAACAAAAGTGACTTGGGGGCAGCAAACTTGGGGTCAATGACTTCATTACCTGGAGCTGCAATTGGAGGATTAACCCCAATCTGCAAATGGACCAAAGTTATCAAAGTGTGAAACCCGTGACCTGTTGTCCATTTTGGGTGGCTTCACCTGCCCTAAATGCACCTGAAGGCCCTTCAATAAATAAAACTGCTTTTTATTCCCTTCACTTTGTCTGGCCTCTGTTTCTGGGTAGCCCCAAAAGGCCTCAGAGTGATCAAACGGGGTTGGATGTGTAATTTACTCTGCTTTAATCTGCATTTCCCCAGGGTTAATATTGGTAAATATTGGTTAATATTGGTTGATATTGGTTAATATTGGTTGATATTGCTAATACTGGGATAGATATAATGTCTCTGGCACTTCCCAGGCTCCCAGCNTTTAATCTGCATTTCCCCAGGGTTAATATTGGTAAATATTGGTTAATATTGGTTGATATTGCTAATATTGGGATAGATATCTTGTCCCTGCTACTTCCCAGTCTCCCAGGAACATCCCTTTGCTCTTCCCTGGTTGGTTGGTTTGTGTTGGGAACCCAGACAGGGCTGAGGCCAAAGGGAACTCACGGGGTCAGTGTGGGAGGGTGGCCCTGCCCCAGTCCCGGCCACCCCAGCCTGGCACAGCCCAGAGCTCACCCCGGAGTGATAACAGAGCTGTGTCACCACAGCAACGGGCCGTGCTGCCATGGTGACAGACTGGTGACAGACTGGGATGGGTTTCCTGGCTGCTGGAGCAGCCTGGGCTGCTGGAAGGGGTTGGAACAACACGAGCTTCAAGGTCCACTGTAACCCAAACCGTGCCCTGAGTCTGACTTGCTCTGGCTAAATTCTCCTGCTCTTCCCACCAGTGAGGACATCCTCCAAAAATTCAGTCTTTTCCCCTCACTTGGAAGGTGATTTTTGGTTTAAAATTCGCTCGGTGTGAATTTTCCTGAAATGTTGGTGAGCTTCATCGCCATGGACTGAGAGGTGGTGGCCTTTGCACACCCGAACACAAGAAAAAAATTATTATTATGGCACTTTAACGTATTTTAAACAGGTCCTTAGAATTTAAGTGCAAGCCAAAGTTTTGGTCATGACCTTTTTTAGCAATCTTGAACCTATGAGTAATATCCTATCTGACTCTGGAGAAGTGAAAGTACGGAGAGTTTATTCCTTTTCTGAATCATTTGTTTTGATAATTCCACATCAATTCTTTAAGGGTAAAGTTTATATTGAACACAGAGGCACATGATTTTTTCACTTCTGATAAAACAGTGCTCCCTAAACCCAGTTCTGTCCCACTCTAAGGTGGGAGCTGCTTTCCATGTGTTTGTTGAGGTTGTGGTGGGTACCAGCTTCTCACTAATCTCTTTAAGTCAGGCTCTGCAGTGGGCTCAGCCTCTTGCCTTCATCCCCACTCACCCCATATTTCCTTAGCAGTGTCCTTTTCCAAGGAAAATCTAATCCAAACTTTGCATGCAGTGGAGATTAAAAAAAAACCAAGTCAAATCAATAGCATTAAGCCTCTGTATAGAGGTTGTAATTTATCTAACAAACACTCAGCAAACAAGAGTCTGCTGGGTTGTGGTTTTGGCTGCCTGGCTTCCCCTAAACTTGGAAAAATGTGTAAATGAAGGAACAGCAATAAGATAAAATTGAATAAACTGTGGAGATGCAGAAAAAAAAAATTAAATATATGTGCCTTCTTGGAATAACCAGAAGACATGGAGAACGTGGATGTTTACAGGACAGTGGGACAGGTGAGGCTAATTCAGGGATCACCTTTTCTGTATCATAAGTAAAACCAGGAATTTCTACCCAATAACTGTCCCATCATCACTGAAGTTTAGGGACTTCTCAGCTGTGTGAGTCTTCCATGCCACGGAGGAGGATAAAGACTGGAAATAATATAAAGGAAAAGGTTGGTGCAGCATGGAGGGAGAAACCAGAGATCTGGACATGGTGGGAAAAGGTGTTTCAGAATGGGAGAAGATATTTCAGAATGGGTAAAGGTGTTTCAGAATGGGTGAAAGTGTTTCATAACAGCAAAAGGTGTTTAAGAAGGGCAGAAGGTGTTTCAGAATGGGTGAAGGTGTTTCAGAAANATGGGTGAAGGTGTTCCAGAAGGGCAGAAGGTGTTTCAGAAGGTGTTTCAGAAGGTTAGAAGAGTAGAAGGTGTTTCAGAACAGCACAAGGTGTTTCAGAAGGGCAGAAGGTGTTTCAGATCAGCAGAAAGTGTTCCAGAAGGTNCAGAAGGGCAGAAGGTGTTTCAGAAGGTCAGAAGGTATTTTAGATCAGCAGAAGGCGTTTCAGAAGGTCAGAAGATGTTTCAGAAGGGCAGAAAGTGTTTCACAAGGTCAGAAGGTGTTTCAGAACAGCAGAAGGTGTTTCAGAAGGTCAGAAGGTGTTTCAGATCAGCAGAAGGTGTTTCAGAAGGGCAGAAGGTGTTTCAGAAGGGCAGAAGGTGTTTCAGAAGGTCAGAAGATATTTCAGAAGGGCAGAAGGTGTTCCAGAAGGGCAGAAGGTGTTTCAGAAGGTGTTTCAGAAGGTCAGAAGGTGTTCCAGACAGGCAGAAGGTATTTTAGAACAGCAGAANGAAGGTGTTTCAGAAGGTCAGAAGGTGTTTCAGAAGATGTTTCAGAAGGGCAGAAGGTATTTTAGATCAGCAGAAGGTGTTCCAGAAGGGCAGAAAGTATTTCAGAAGGGCAAAGNTGTTTCAGAAGGGCAGAAGGTGTTTCAGAAGGTCAGAAGATATTTCAGAAGGGCAGAAGGTGTTCCAGAAGGGCAGAAGGTGTTTCAGAAGGTGTTTCAGAAGGTCAGAAGGTGTTCCAGACAGGCAGAAGGTATTTTAGAACAGCAGAAGGTGTTCCAGAAGGGAAAACACCGTGCTCCTGCCCTGCCCTGCGTTTTGTAAGAGTAGAGACAACACTTTGCGAGGAGCAGTGGAGGAGCGAGGCCAGAGCCCGCTGAGCAGCCTGAGGCAGCAGCAGGGCCGGGCCCGCAGGCCAAGCTGGGCCTCCAGAAGACAAAGGCGAGGAAGGAGCTCGTGTTTGCAGCGTGAAGTCACGGAAAGGGCGCGGGAGCCGCGGCGGCACGAGGAGCTCCAGCCTCGCAAAAAGCCGCGGTGGCTGCTGCTCTCTCAGCTCTCTGCTCCAGCCAGAGATTTCCTGCTGAGCCACAAACGTCACCGCTCCTGCTCCTGCCACAACTGCTCAGGACGGGAAAATACGGGAGCTGCTGGCTCCGTGACTGCCAACATCCCTCTCCTGACCCGGGGCTGACCCCGCGGCGGTGCTGGTTGCCAAGGGACAATCTTACGTACTGGGATTTGTTTTAGCAACATCATAATAAAGGGTTTTTTTGCTCAGCAGTTTGTGAAACTTCGGTTTGAAACTGGAGGCGAAATATGAGGTCTTGGTTGGAGATGATGCCAGGGGAAAAAAGCGAAAAATAATGTGTCTTGTGTGGGGAAAAAAATGTAAGTACAAGTGACAATTCATTATATAAAAGTGATGGTTTATGATATAGAAGTGCCCATTTATGAGATCGAAGTGATCGTTTATGAGATCAAAGTGACCGTTTATGAGATCAAAGTGACAATTTATGAGATGAAAGTGCCCATTTATGAGTGTGAGAGGCTGGAGGGGCCTGTCAATGAGATAATATTTTATATCTCCTTTCGTTTGCAAGAATTCATGGTGGTTTCCTCTACCTACAAACATCGCATTCACTCCCAGAGAGTAACAAAACAATTACAGATTAAAAACTTTGTTAAAATGTGTTCAAAAAGGGAAAAAACTGGGAATGAGAGTCAGGGAATCTGAGCAGGCCCAGGTAGGGCTGTACCCTGGAATTCACCTGTTACTGCAGAGCACCAAAAGCTTCTAGGACTAAAAACCACTTTTTAAAACCCTCCCCAAAAGGGATATCCTTTATCCCCAAGGACAGAAGCTGAATTGAAGGAACACCGAGATGGGATTTTCTTTAAGACGTTCAATGTTATAAAGAGTAACAGTGAGGATGACTGCGAGGAACTTGTCCCTATCCTGTTTTTCCTGCCTGTTCAAACCTCTGCCTGTCTGGAACCAGCTGCTCAGTGCTCCAAACCTTCTGCAGCCACATCTGTCCTGGTGCCACGGGGAGAAGATGCTATTGTGAAAACCGTGGATGCTCGCATCGCCCTTTGTTCCAGCCCGGCCCAGAAAACACATCAGGTCATCAAATCAGCGCAGTAAATCTTCCCTTTTACTTAGAAAGACAAAAATAATCCTGACTTTTTTCATGAGCTCACACAACACCAAGAGGCATTTCAGGCTCAGGAAAGGATCTCATTTCTGCTGTCACAAGTTGGACGGGGCTGCACTTGGACGGGCCCTGGGGCTGCACATGGAGTCCAGCTCCAAAGGGACCATCCAAGGCACGGATTTGGTGGCAAGACCCCCATCCCCAGCTCTTTTTTTGGAGTTCACCAGCGCAGGGGCCCTGCTGCAGCTGGTGCCAGGCTCAATATTAAATGCAGAAGAAGGAGAAGGAGCCTGCAGGAGCAGGGGCTGGGCCTCCTGGGCGAGAGGGCTCAGCCGCCGCCGAGAGCGCGGAATCGCTTTCCATGATCCTCGCTTGGAGAGCTGGCCTGACTTCCTTTCATGTGTCCTCACTATTCCTATTGGAAGGGATTTCCAGCCTCTGTCTATTTATACCCATTTCTTCTCGTGCCAACATTGTCTCTTCACTTAAATAACTTTCCTCTGCCTGCTGCTTCGCCTCCTTGATGCTCTCAGCTGTCAGATCCCCCCTCGGCCTCCTCTCCTCGGGCAAAACAAGTCAGTCCCATTTAATAACCCCTGAGGAAGAGTCCCCATTCCCTGGGTTCTTCATACCCTACAACGTGCTCCTCTTTCTGGATGTGCTGAACCCTTCCTCTATGGAAGTTTCAGGGTCATGTTTTAGGGTCGTATCACAATCTGAGGGCTCAGAGGGAAGGTCTGTGGTTCTTCCTTTGCTTTCACCAGAAAAAAGCAATTCCCCATGTAATAATGCAGCAGTTAATTACACCTCTGGTATCCCACACAGAGCAAGGAGGGAACGCTGTGGCTCCTCCTGCAGAACGTTCATTTTCTCATTGCCAACAGCAAATGAGGACTTGGGCTTTTCGTCTAAAAATTTTAAGGCCCAGATGGGAGTTCAAAAATGAACAAAATATCTGTTTGTTGGGTAGAGAAGGATGCAGACAGATAAAGAGAACAGAGTTCCCTTCACAGCTTGGTAAATGCAAATTGTTCCTTTTATTGTCATGATCTCTCTCTCTTTTCATCAGCCTCGTGTCATGGAATCACGGAACGGTTTGGGTTGGAAAGGACCTCAGAGCTCATCCAGTGCCATGGGCAGGGACACCTCCCACTGTCCCAGGCTGCTCCAAGCCCTGTCCAGCCTGGCCTTGGGCACTGCCAGGGATCCAGGGGCAGCCACAGCTGTGCCAGGGCCTGCCCACCCTCCCAGGGAACAATTCCTGCCCAGTCTCAAATCTAAACCCACTCTCAGTGTGAAGCCATTCCCCCTCCTTTTCCTATCACTACCTGGCAGATAAAAGATCTGTTTCTCCTTGAAGTCAAGTCAGTGATAAAACTCCTGTTGACTTCCTGTTGTTGCGAGGAGCAAAGGAAGATTCTGTTTTTTGTAATATGGGCAGAAATCTGCTGGAATAAAATTAATTTCAGTGATAACCTCACTTAACAGAGCAAAAAACAAAGAGGTTTTCAAAAGCTGCTGAGAGAAGTTGATCACAGAAAGAAGAGTGGGGCAAAAATGAAGCTAAAAATCCTTCCAAAGGTTCACCCTGTGCCCAGATCGCCCCAAGGTCCTGCTGGAGTTTCACGCTCATGATTTACACACCCACAGTGGCTCCCTGGTGCTAATGAGCACCTGGAGTTACCATGATTTACACTTTGTCTCTGGAATACAGAAATCCTGCCACATCTCTCACCCCAGGCCTCCTCTCCACACAGCAGAAAGAACAAGAATGGAAGAAACAACAAGACCTTGCAGGAAAAGTCCAAAAAGCAGCTCAAAAAGAAACTATGTCAGGAGCAACAAATCCACAGCTGATGTCAGCCCCTGCTCCAGATAAGGGGAAATATTTTTTAATGAAATCCAAGCACGGCCCTTGCAGATGTGGAAAGAATGCAGCAGGAAGGTATTTCCAATTCCCGGTGGAAACAGGTTTTGCAGTGGGGTTGTTTGAATGTTTTTTGGTTTTTTTTTTCCAGGTGCCCCTTGCCCTCTTTGCTGTTTCCTTGGGGATTGGGGAGCACCAAGTGCCCTCATTCCAGACGGGAGCAAACCCAGGGAATGCCTGTCCAAGGGGCAAGAGGAAGTTTGTGTTCCATGATTAATTCCCCTGTTGATTGGGGGTTCTGATACTGCACGAGTGACAATAAAAATCCCCACACACGGGAATGTTTTTCCACCAAACCAACCTTGATTTTGGCCACTGCACTCAAACACCTGCTAAAATCAGGAAAAATGGAGATTTTTCCCTTCCCTTTTTCCCTTTTCTCCCTTTCCTGCTTCCCCGTGGGTGGCATTTCCCTCCCTCCTTCCCTTTTCCTTCTGCAGTGCAGAAAGAACTTTATTTATGAGGGAGATAAGGGGGAACAAATCCTAGAAGAGCCTCTTTGGCCTCAACGCCGTGGTTTTGATAAGTGTCCTATGTTTAGGAAAAAACGAGGTTAAACCTTGAATTATTTCCGAGCAAACAGTTGGACAGTAAAACCCAGGTGCTTGTGGTGATGCTGCTGAGGTTCTGCAGCTTTATTTAAATTTCAAAAAAAGATTTATTGCTTTTTTTTCCCCCCATGAAGGGAGTCAAGGCTTTGCACTGGAGAAGGGCCAACTTCACCTCTTGATGGTTAAACAGCCCCAAATATCAACTTGTACTTAAAATCCCTGCGAATGTTTTGGGTGGCAAAAATTCTGTGGAAATTTGGGCTGAGCTGGGTAACATTTTTTCCTTACAATGCCTTCAGCACCATCCAAATTTCCAGAGCAAACAGCATTTTTTCCCCCCCGAAGATTTTTTTCAGCCGTGCAGTGACAATTTGCAATGTGTTATTTCAATTAATTGTCAACTGTTTCCAGATCTCGGAGCAGATCACTGGATATAAACCTCGATTTGCTTCTCTTTCCTCTCATTTATTTTCCAAGACAAGAGCTTTGGGGTGACCATCTGCTTCTCATTTCAAACCTGTCTGCTTTGTGTTGATACCTGATGTCTTCTGCCTCATGCACAAGCTCAATTAAAGATTGATAAGCAGAGTTTTGTTTTGACACAGGTTCCCCAACCCAGAGCAGCAAAGCTTCACAAACCTGAGTTGCTTTTTTGTGGTGCAGGTTTTTTTTGGTTTTTTTTTCAGGGGATTTAAATTCTGGTTTTAGACCCGTGTTTGGCAACTGTTTTCCAAATCTCCTTTTGAGTTACGTCATGGAATGGAATAGAGGCATTTTTGGGTTAAATTAGAGGCATTTGTAAATGTAATGTAAAGTTAAGGCTCCATCTCTTCCCCCCTCCTGGTTTCCATACTAAACCCCCTCAATTTTTAGGCTAAAATAGCTTTATTTGCCTAATTCCCAGTGCTGCTGTAGCCCTGTGAGCATCACCCTGCACTCTTTCACCTCAGCTGCAGCCTCTGCCAGGTGAACAGCTCCAGGCAGAGAGCCAAATACCAACCTCTCCACATCCTAAAAGTGATGTTTATTCTCTTAATTGACTCCTTGCCTCCCCTGCCCCCAGCAGGATGAAGCAGCTCTAAAACCTTTCCCAACACTCTCCTCTGAAGTGGCAGCAGGCTTGAAAGGAAAATGGGATGAAATGACCAATAAAAGGAAGAAATTTTGTTTATCACCATTAAAATCTGCTTCCCCAGCCCCTCTCAGGGCTGTTCAGGGGCAAAATGTGAAGACAAAGTTAAAAAGTGGGATTTAAATCAGGTGCTGCTTAAACCCAGTTTTATTTCCATTCTCACATCTCTAAAAGCTCAATCTTGCTTTTCCTCACAAAAATTTTGTGCCCAGGGTGTGATTCTTGCACCAAAAATTTGGTCTTTTGAGGGTTTTCAGGTAATGGAGAAACCTGAGCCTGCCTGGAGGGTGCTTTGGTTCCCCTAAAACATCAATTCCTCACTTTATCTCCCCCCTTTTTTCCATCCTACAAACAGAACTGCCTGATCTTGGGTAGGACGAACCTCAGACAGCAACTTCCCACTCTTCAGGTGGGAAGCTGCTCCTGTCTTCCCTTTTAATTATTCCCCAAAGCCCTTGATTATCCTCTATTTTCCCCATCTAATCAGAACATCATACGCAAGCAANTTTTTCCCTGTCTGTTTTACTTACTCTGCTCATATTTTTCTCATAAAATCTGTCACCAGTGGCCAGCTCCTTCCTCTCTGTAATGGAAATTTTGGGATTGGTTAAGAAAAAAAAAACAAACCACAAAACCAAAAACCAACCCAATCCTAAATCATTAAATAAGATAATATCTCAGAATTATTACTTAACAATGAGAAATTTTATAGCAGACGTTTTGACAGGACATTTTTCACTTACAAAACCATCCTTTTTTTTTTTTTTTTTTTTCCCTTAGGTTATAAGGTGCTTAAATCATTTTTGCTGAAGGAAGGAGGAAACAGCTGTGGCTCAAACACACTTTTTCTGTCTGTCGTTCCGTCTTTATTTTTTTCTCTTTCTGTGCATTCAGCACTCTCAGAGTGAAAGCAGCAGCAGCAGCAGCACGGCCAAGAATAGAAGTTGAAGAATGTCAACCTGAATTTGGGTAGTTTGGGGCAAGGTCTGAGGGCAGGAATTCTCCTCTCCCCTCGTTTCCTGGCCGGGCTGGATGTCCCATTTCTGGGTGAAGAGGCAGAGCTGGGATGTGCCAACCCCTGCCCGTCCTGCAGCCTCAACCTTCCTCCACTTTGGAACCAGGCCATGGATCCCATTCCCAGGCTGTGGATCCCATTCCCAGGCTGTGGATCCATTCCCAGGCTGTGGATCCATTCCCAGGCCATGGATCCCATTCCCGGGCTGTGGATCCATTCCCAGGCCATGGATCCCATTCCCAGGCCATGGATCCCATTCCCAGGCTGTGGATCCATTCCCAGGCTGTGGATCCATTCCCAGGCTGTGGATCCATTCCCAGGCCATGGATCCAATTCCCAGGCTGTGGATCCATTCCCAGATTGTGGATCCCATTCCCAGACTTTGGATCCCCTTCCCAAACTCTGGATCCCCTTCCCAGACTTTGAATCCCTTTCCCACACTGTGGATCATCTTCCCAGATCATGGATGCCCTTCCCAAATTCTGGATCCCCTTCCCAAATTCTAGATCCACTTCCCAAACTCCGGAACCCCTTCCTGTTGGAGTCCAGGGCATCCCCTTGGATGACCTGGGACCCGGGAAAGGGAGTTTGAGCCCTGGGCAGGGGGTGTGGAGCCAGTCCAGGGGGGTTGGAGACCTTGGCACAGAGCCCAGGAAGACACTGAGTTTGATCTCAGCCCATGGGAGAAACTTCCAGCACAAGGAGAGGAATTGCAAATCACCAGGAAGTGAAAACAGTAGTTTAGCACAGAAGAACATACAAAATTCAGTAGTTTTAGGATTCTTAGAATAGAGGTAAATGGGGGACAAGATGGTGGGATTTGGGTGGTACCTCGTGTCCCTCTCCTTCTTCCTCGTCCTCCATCTCCTGGGGTGGTGATGATATAAGGAGTGAGAGTGGATTGGGTCAAAGCAGAAGTGACCCTCTTAGTGTAAGCACTGGGCATTGGTGTGAAATAGTAAATAACCTACACGTAATTATCTGTATAAATGTGAGGTGATGTCCCATCAATGGGCCGTCCCCTCGTGTCCTCGCCACTGTCTGGACCTTGGCTGGGAGCGGAGAAAAACTCTGTGATATCAAATAATAAACAACTCGAGAAACCAGAGAACAAGGCCTTGAAGACTCCGCTTCTTTGTACCAACGCGACTCGGGGCTTTTAGAGGGCAAGGACTTTAAACAACCTGAATCTCGTGTGAGAAAACCAGCCCGAGACCTTCCCAGATTCTGGATCCCTTTCCCAGGGTGTGGATTCCCTTCCCAGCTGCTCCCATCTAATCCAAGGAGCTTCCCTGGACCAAACCCAACCCACCCAAAGGAAGGACAAGTACCTGAGTGCTCATGGAATCCCCAAGGCTGGAAAAGACCCCTAAGATGATCAAGTCCAACATTGCCATGTCCAGTTTTTGGGGATCTCTTTAGGCTGAGATTATTGAAAATAAAAATCTCAGAGGGACGTGATCCCAGATAAACACAAAGTGTTTTCAGCTTCTCTAAGTCAGACTTTTCCCAAATTTCCCCTTCTAAGCCTTTCCCTCCCAGCCTTTTCCATCCCAAGCACTTCTTGTGCTCTGACATTCCTCAGATCTGTTTTCAGGAATTCAGATTTTGGATCAGATCCTGACTGGTGCCTGTGAAAGTGTCAACTTCCAAGGAAGCCTCGGGATGCCTGATAACAAGTGTGGAAAACCAGCATGGAATGACAATATCAACAGAGAGTTTTCCATCGAGGAGAAAGCATCTAGAACTTTATATTCCGTTTTTTTCCATGAATTTCTTTTGAAAGAGCAGAACGGATCGGTGTGGAGCTGGAACACTGAGAAGTTCTGCTCCTTTCTGTTGGGCAGAGAAAAGCCCTGAGCTANAAAAAAAAAAAAATTTAAAAAAAAAAAAATCCCATGATTATTTGGGTGAAAAAAGAGTGGCTAATCCCACAGTTATTGTTCATTTTTTTGTGCCAGCTAAACCGGGCTGGCACCCATCCCAAAAAAAGCCAGCACGTTATTTTGACTTTGATTCCTATTTTCTCCTTCCTTTAAAAAACTGCCCCCATGAAGTCAGCCAGGATTTAAACAAATACATCTATAGCATGATAACAACGGCCCTGAAACAAAATAATTAGGAATGAGGCCTGAAATAACTGTCTAAAGACACTGGGAAACGTAAATCAGCCCAGGAATTGGAATAACAGGGAGGTGATGATGGAGCCTGGCTGAGGTGGTCCTGCTGGAGAAGCCAGAGGTTGTTTTGATAGGAAGAGCACGGGATGGATCAGTGCAAGGTCTGGGTGTTCCTGCAGCTCCTGGGCCAATCCATCTCCAAGGAATCTGTCAGAAAGGGCAAACGGGCACGGTAATTCTTGCCACAAATTGGGTGATTCTGGGGGAGCAGAGCAGATTTTAACTGGCAGAGCTCAGCTCTGCAAGCCAGGCCTCTTATCTAATCTTTTAGGCTTTTATTTTTTACACAGACCCCGATAATTTTCTATTAAACCTTTTTATTTTTGCTTTGAAGCTATAGGAATGTTGATAATTCTGAGGTTTGCACCTCTCCTGTAGATCCCTACGGACTTCTCCCTGATGGAAATAAATATTGTTCCTTTTTATGACTTGATGGCAAAATCTCAGCTCAACAAAGGGAGTTTTTCAGCACATTCGAGTTCTTAGTTTCCATCTTTATTGAACTATTTCGGACTTTCCACAAATATTTCCCAGAGCCTCAGGGACACAGGGTGTGCCTTATCAATCCTGGAATGGTTTGTGTTGGAAAGGGCCTTAAAGAGCATCTCATTCCATGGGCAGGGACACCTTCCAGTATCCCAGGCTGCTCCTTGGACACTTCCAGGGATCCAGGGGCAGCCGCAGCTGCTCTGGGGCACCCTCTGGATAAAGAATTTCCTCCTCATCTCTAATCCAAATGATTTGTGTCATTTAGTTGCAGGATTTCCAGTGCCATCCCTGTGACCCTCAGAGTGGGGATGGCCCAAATAAGGGAGCTCAGATTTCAGTCCATCACCCTGGACACCTCTGCCACCCTCTCAGTGTCACTCCTCAGTGTCACCCCCTCAGTGCCACCCCCTCAGTGTCACCCTGGACACCTCTGTCACCCCTCAGTGTCTCCCCCTCAGTGTCATCCTGGACACCTCTGTCACCTCCTCAGTGCCACCCCCTCAGTGCCACCCCCTCAGTACCACCCCTCAGTGTCAACCTGGACACTTCTGTCACCCCCTCAGTGTCACCCCCTCAGTGCCACCCTGGACACCTCTGTCACCCTCTCAGTGTCACCCCCTCAGTGCCACCCTGGACATCTCTGTCACCTCCTCAGTGCCACCCTCTCAGTGCCACCCTCTCAGTGCCACCCCTCAGTGTCACCTCCTCAGTGTCACCCCTCAGTGCCACCCTGGACATCTCTGCCACCCCCTCAATGTCACCCCTCAATGCCACCCTGGACACCTCTGCCACCCCCTCNNNNTCTGCCCCCCCCTCAATGTCACCCCTCAATGCCACCCTGGACACCTCTGCCACCCCCTCAGTGCCACCCTGGACACCTGTGTCACCTTCTCAGTGTCACCTCTCAGTGTCACCCCTTCAGTGCCACTCTGGACACTTCTGTCCCCCCCTCAGTGACACCCCTCAGTGTCACCCCTCAGTGCCACTCCAGCCCTGGGCACTGCCAGGGCATTTTCCTCTCCTGAAATCCCTGCTGGAGCCCAGGGAAGGTTGAGATCCCGTCCCTGCTGAGTCACACAGGCTGTTCCTGGGGCTCCCAGCAGGAGCTGTCGCCAAGGCAGGACGTTCCCGGGAACACGAGTGAGTCACTGGTGTCATTTTTTATCCCCTGCATCCATGGCAGGGAACAGCAAAAGGCCTCCTGCAAAAACCACCTTGTTTTGTGCTGCTCCTTCACTCTGCTGCTGAGCTTAACAGCCACTGGGATAATTGGAGAAGGAATTTAAAATGAAAGAATTAATTATTTCTCATTTATCCCCTGTGAAATCTCACTTCTTGCTTCATGTGCACCCACAAGATCAAACAAAGCTCTGAATTTCCTCTTCTTTTTTTTTTTTTTTTTTTTTTTTTTTTTTTTTTTTTTTTTTTTTTTTTTTTTTTTTTTTTTTTTTTTTTTTT
>SWJQ01000996.1:151772-162529 GCA_007252995.1 Zosterops borbonicus | reverse complement strand
AACCTGAAGGTTGGTTAAAGGTTAAAGCGCGGCCACCATGAACTCTCTGTACCTGGTGCTGGTGCCCTGTGCCTCCTTTAGACTTTGCCACCAAAAAAAGGGCAAAATGTACAAAAAAACCCCTCAAAAATTCAATGTAAATATTTTCAACACAGCCTGCTGACTCACAAACCTGAAGGAAACTTGAGCATGTCTGTAAATTAATGNAAGGTTAAAGCGCGGCCACCATGAACTCTCTGTACCTGGTGCTGGTGCCCTGTGCCTCCTTTAGACTTTGCCACCAAAAAAAGGGCAAAATGTACAAAAAAACCCCTCAAAAATTCAATGTAAATATTTTCAACACAGCCTGCTGACTCACAAACCTGAAGGAAACTTGAGCATGTCTGTAAATTAATGAACTCAATCAAATTTATCTCTTTCAAGAGTAACTGATGAGATAACCTGTGGCTCCTTTAGACTTTGCCACCAAAAATAAAAGTAAATGTACAAAAAATATTTGGTTTTGATTTGCCAAAATCCAATGTAAATGTATTCAACACAGCCTGCTCACTCACAAACCTAAAGGAAATATCAACATGTCTGTAAATTAATAAACTCAATTAAATTAATCTCTTCGAAGAGCAGCTGATGAGATTGAGGAATCTTAATGTCATGTTCAGATTAAGGCATAACCAACATGAACTCTCTGTACCTGTAACTCCTTTAAACTTTACCACCAGAAAAAAAAGACAAAATGTACAAAAAAACCCTCAAAAATCCAATGTATTTTTTTCCACCCAGCCTGAATCTCCATGGTTAATTCCTGTGTCACCCTGCAGAGTAAACTGTGAGTAAATGGCTTTTTTTTTTTCCTCCTCCAGAACTGATCTTTATTGCTCCTGCAGCAACACTTCCAACATTACAGGAGTTAACAAAGAGGCTGAGCCAAGGTACTTGCAGGCAGTGAATAAAACGTTACCTGGAGCAGCCCATTGATGGAAATAAAACCCAGTGTTCTCCTGGGGTGATTTCTAATCTCGTTTGGCTGCTGAAGAAAAGCTGCCTGCCTCCCATCCCTCTGCTGCAGCCAGGGATTGTGAGTCAGGTTTGCAGGTTATTAACTCATCTATTCTTAGGTAATTAAATAAAGAGTGTAAGACGTGTAAGTTAGAGAAAAAATAAAAAAAATAAAAAAAAAAATTACAAAATGTAGGAAAATTTGTTTCCCCCTTTTCCAAGGGTTTATTTTTTGCACAACTCCCTTCTATTCTTTCCTTTTCTTGGCGTCAGCATCGTTTCCAGAAGTCAGATCCCACGTTAGCCTTTGTTATTTTTAATTCTCTCTCAGCTTCCAGGGATGGGGCAGCCACAGATTCTCTGGGCAGCTTGTGCCAGCATCTCACCACCCTCACAGGGAACAATTTCTCCCCAATATCCACTCTAAATTTACCTTTTTTCAGCTTAAAGTCGTTCCCCCCTCATCCTACCCCTGCATTTGCATCTTTTTTACTCCAAAGCTTCAATAAATTTTAAAGGCAAAGCATTTATGGAAGTTCATATTCACTGAAGACCCAACTGTCTTTAATAAAAGTTCTCTTGGGTTGTTTTTCTTCTGTTTAAGATCAGGAGCGGGCAGGAAAATTTAAACATTTAAATCAAGTGTCCTTTCAAACCATTAGCCAAGGCCTGTGGGCTCCTTTCAAGTGTATTGATGGTTCCTTCTGGAAATGTCCTGACAAACAACAGCTTCAAAAAAATCAACAGTTATCCTGGAATGGGAGCTGGCTGGAAGTTTGCAAATGTGGACAAAAGTAATTCCATTATATGATGGGCAATTGTGGAAGGTGCTGATGCCTTTAGGATTTTGGCTTTTATGTTTTTTTCATCTATTTGTGATCCTGCAGTTCTTTAGTTCCTGCAGAACTCCAAACCCCACACACACTGTGAGCTGCTCTTCCCCACGTTGGGCAGACACAACAATTCCTCTCCAGGCCTGGGGATCAAGGACCCCTCACTGCCTCAGGCCCCAGAGATGGAAACAAAAGTGACTTGGGGGCAGCAAACTTGGGGTCAATGACTTCATTACCTGAAGCTGCAATTGGAGGATTAACCCCAATCTGCAAATGGACCAAAGTTATCAAAGTGTGAAACCCGTGACCTGTTGTCCATTTTGGGTGGGCTTCACCTGCCCTAAATGTACCTGCAAGCCCTTCAATAAATAAAACTGCTTTTTATTCCTTTGATTCTGTCTGGCCTCTGTTTTTGGGTGGCCCCAAAAGGCCTCAGAGTGATCAAACGGGGATGGATGTGTTATTTACTCTGCTTTAAACTGCATTTCCCCAGGGTTGATATCGGTTAATATTGGTTAATATTGGTTAATATTGGTTAATATTGATTTATATTGCCAATATTGGAATACACGTGGTGTCCCTGGCACTTCCAGGCTCCCAGGAACAGCCCTGCTCCACACCTGGGCACCACCTACAAAGGGTGGAAAGGCTCAGGGGCAGAAAATGAGCTGCAAAAAGCACAAAATCCTAAATCTGCTCTTTTCTTCGAAGGCTTCCAGGGATGGTGACTCCAAGTGCTATTTCCCAGCCCTTCAGGACAGGCAGGACACCACCACATTTTTTTAAACCTAAACCTAAATCCCAAAGCCTTTCAGGTGATTGATCCAACCAGGTCACTCCTTCTCCACAGCAGAAACTCAGCCACGGTTTCCACTTGTCCAACAGATATTTAATTAAAAAGTGAAGGTGCCTTGGGGATAATTCCAGTGGAGACTCAGGACAGTTAATAACAGTTACCATAAGCTAAATGCCATTTATCTTTGGAGGATGAGGGGAATGTGCTTCCAGAGCAGCTGAAGGAGGACCTCTAGGGCTCCTCCACGGAAAGCAGCAGAGGATGGAGCAGATTCAGACCAACACGGGGGAGAGGGAAAGGGCATCCCAGATAAAAGTGGCTTATAAAATCACTTGGAATGTCAGCACATGATTATGTTGTTTTCCCCTCAATCATTAGGCAGACTGCTGGGTTGCAAAACACTCCGAAGCCTGAGAAACTGCTAATGGGCAACAGCTTTTGGAATGCCATAAATGCTCCATTTGCTGGGCTGGAAAGGCAGAGCATTGTACAGTCAGGAGGCAGATGGGGAAATATTTGGGCACTTGCAGCTGGTAATAAAAGGAGAGAAAGTGGATTAGTGGGTTTTGTAACTCGTTAAAAAGGAAGAGCTGCGAAAGGAGGATTTGTGGGGAATCTGCACCCACCCCTGACAGCGCCTGGGGCTCATCCACACCTGGAGCAGAGCGATGCCATGAACTCCCTGTGCCCCACCAGCTCCCAGGACCATTTGCAGATGGGGGAATCTGACAGATGATGGACCTGGAAGACATTGAGTGCTCGAGGTAACGGCTTTTGCTTTATGGTTTGGAGGTGTGAGAGGAGCCCCGCATCTTTCAAGACAGCAGAATCTCCTAAAGACACAGCTGAGCTCACAGTGCTGACCCAGACCTGGATGAATCCAGCCCTACGTGGCTTTTGGCTGCAGCGAGAAGTGGGATGAGCTGGTATCTGCCCCCAATAAATCTCCTTGACTTGCCCCCAGACTCATCCCAACGGAATGAGAACTCCTCTCTGCTTTAATACCGCCGGGTGATTCCAGGGGTAAATTAGGAAGAGATACATTCTAAAGAATAAAAATTCCTCTCCGAGGTGTTGGAAGGCCCTGAAAGGCTTTGCAATCCCTCCCTGGCAGGCTCAGCACCAGCTTTTCTGCTCTTTGTTCTCAGAGAGCTCCTCACACTCCTCCTGCAGTAACGAGGCTTTTACTGCCCACGCCAGATCAAAGTTGCCCGGGTAGATAAACACATTTGTTTAATGATTACACCTCCCCGTGCCAAATGAAAACGCATCAAAGTGCAAGATTCAACAGCTTTGTATATATTTGTTTCTGCTTGAGCTGCACAATGGAAATTGTTTGTACTCCTGGCCAGAACAGTGAGGGCTCTGCAGCTCCGGAGCTGGGACGGAGCCGAGGCCAAACCTCTCTCTCTCCAGAGATTGCCGCCGGAGAAACGCCAACAATTCATTTTCACACTTCCAAGATGTGTCATGTACAGCACACAGCGATCCCAAACAATCCCACCGACCCTCCTAGGGCTCCTCAGCAGGAATTTCTTCATGGAGAGGGTGGGCAGGTGTTGGGAGGTGGTGGAGTGACCGAGGAAGGGCTGGAGGTGACACCCAGTGCTCTGGGCTGGTGACAAGGTGGAATCCCAAAAACAGAATTTGGGTGTTTGGTGTGTAGTAATACATATGAGTCAAGGTGGAGGATTTGGGGTGTTGTCTTTGTCCTTCTTCTTCATCTTCTTCCTTCTTCACCTTCTTCTTCCTTCTTCACCTTCTTCTTCTTTCTTCTTCACGGGTTTGGGTGATTCTTTGATTGGTTAGTGAGGCCCGCATTGAGGGCCTTGGGTGGTAAGTCATTGGGTCAAAAACATAAATAATGTAAACTCCAACTGTTTATTGGATAATTGGGACTCAAACAGCCTTGAACACCATTTCAGCTCAGTTTCTTGACTTGTTAGGGAAAGCTCAAATCTCGTGAGTTTATAATAGATAAGGATGATAGATTTCAGAGTGAGGCTTCAAAAACAACGTCTCCTGAGTTTTGTTTGCCCTGACCCTGGAGCAGGAAAGATCCAGGAATCCCAGCACTTGGGCACAGCTGGGACTTGATGATCCCATTGATCTTTTCCAACCTGAATGGTTTTGGGAATTGTTTTATCACCGGAAAGTCAAGGAGCCACCAGGGCTTTCCCTGCGGGAGCAGAGCTGGGGTTGGTTTGTGTGGAGCAGCTCTGGAGAGGAGGAACGAGCCCCACTGGGGGCTGAGGGAAGGATTATCCTAAATTTCAGTGAATGTTGGGTCAGGGGTCAGGTACAGCTTGATTAAAACCTCTTAATTAATCCTCTGCCGCGTTATTGAGTCCCAGCAGCGCTGAATAAAGACCCTGGTTACAGATCTGTCAGATCTGAAAGCCTCAGGAGTTAATTGGAATTTTCATTGCTCATTTTCCCAATAATATCAGCAGTTAAATAAGCAACGCAGCCCGACAATTTTCTCTGCTGGGTCTGTAAAAACATCATTTTCTGATGTTTCATTTCTTTATTCTCTCTCTCTGACAGTTTACATATTTATTTGCTTAGTCACTTGCCTTCACGACTAGAGGCATTAATCTTCCCTTGATTTTATTTTTGTACATTTATTTATACAAGCTCCACTCGCTGCAGCCCACTTAGCACAGCACTTCATTAATATAATGCCTGTTTTTCTCTGCGTGAAACCTCATCAAAATCCCGCTAGGACAAACACTCGTCAGGTGCTGAACACTCAATCCTCACTCCTTGTCGGAGTGGCAGGAGAACATTTCTGCCACCTGGGAATTGCAGCACAAACCCCTCCCTATTTTTTCCCCTCTCCCTGTGGAAAATTAAGTCAATTTTTACACGCTGGGAGTGCACAGTTGGAAGCTAAATATTGTGGCGGGGTTTTATTTCACCAGCAGGGAGCTTAACTCCATCCCTGAGCCAGCCCTGAGCGAGGAGCTGTTGATGTGTTTAAGTCTAAAATAGTTTATAGGTGGCGGGTTTTTTTTCTGCCAGTGCTGACTAAAGTTACCATTGGATGTCCTGGAAATTCCCAAAGAGCACCAACAACAGGGATAATAATAACCTGGAGCACTGAGCCTTGCCCTGGGTGGTGCTGAGAGGGGAATCCTGTTCAGCTGGTCGGGATTTTCTGTTCTATTGCCCATTCTCTATAATTCCCAATATTTTTTTTAATTTTTTTTAAATTTCCCCAAATATTTGGGACTGATTTTGGAAACACTTAACGCACACACACACATATATATATGTATACACACATACATATATATAATTAATCAATATTAATATATGAAATATTAATATAATATATTAATATAATATATTATGTCATTAATATATATAAATTATATATTAATATATATTTAAATTATATATTTAAATATTTAATATTTTTTATAAACTTTTAAATTTTAACATTTAACAAAGACCTCATTTCAGATGCACTTTTTCACCTTCACCACCCAACGTCCTTCACAGAGACCAAAACCTTCCACGATTCCTTATTCCTCGCCTTGATTGAAGAAGAAATATTCCAAATAACTCCAGGTATTTTGCTGGTGCCTTCAGCTCCAGGGGGTTGCCAGCCTGCCTGGAATTCTGTGTCCATTTCTAGAGCACTCCAGGGTGCTCCCACCTAGAACAGCACAACCCTGAATATTTTTTTGTCAGGATGGATCTGGTTGTGAAATGAGGCAATTTCTGCTATTTTTATCCCAGTTACCTTTGTCTCCCACCACACATTTCTCGTAGGCAAAAGATGAACGTTTTGTTCTTTGCTTTTAAGTTTCCAGGCGAGGCTGATTAATTCTTAATTTTTTTTTATTTTTTTTTTTTTTTTTTTGATAGGGCAGTATCACCATAGTAGCACCAAAATAAGATTCTCCTCGATACAGATATTAAACCCCTGATTTTTAACTTCAGTCATGGAAAACACGATGAGATTTTGGTACTTTTGGAGGATCTTTGAACATCTGCATTAAAATAAAATTAATATGTGCAATTAAGTTATAGATTATTCCCACCGAGGTTTATTTTCTTTGACTGAATAATTTTTATATTTATTTTTTGGAAGGCATTATAAAATCCCAGCTAAAGAGTAGAATCATCTCAAGAGGACACCAGCATTAAACACTTTTACAAACCCCAAAAAGGGATTAAAATTCATTCTTCAAGGAACCCAAACCTCTCCAACAGCCTCACTTTAGCCAGAATTTCCCATTTCAGTGAGATTTTTGTAACCAGTATGAATTACCATCTTCCTAAGGCATTATCACCATTCCAGCTGCTGGGATGGATCCAGATGCATCCCAGTTTTAGTTTGGTTTTGGATAATCAGCCAAGGAGATTTCCCTAATATTATCTCAGTATCTGGAGGCAGAGCAGCCACAGGACAGGGAGGGTCCTTCAACAGCTGTGGGAAGACAAAGCTTAAAATGCTCAATTCCTTAAAATGTTCATTCCTAATAATGCTCATTCCTAATAATGCTTACTCCTAATACTGTTCATTCCTTAAAATGCTCAATTCCTTAAAATGCTCATTCCTTAAGATGTTCATTCTTTAAAATGCTCATTCCTTAAAATGCTCACTCCTAATAATGCTCACTCCTAATGCTCATTCTTTAAAATGTTCATTCCTTAAAATTCTTACTCCTAATAATGTCGATTCTTAGAAATGTTCGTCCCTTAAAATGCTCACTCCTAATAATGCTCATTCCTAGTAATGTTCATTCCTTAAAATTTTTACTCCTAATAATGCTTACTTCTTAAAATGCTTGTTCCCTAAAATGTTCATTCCTTAAAATTCTTGCTTCTAATAATGTCAATTCTTAATAATGCTCATTCCTTAAAATGCTCATTCCTTATAATGTTCATCCCTTAAAATTCTTACTCCTAATAATGCCTACTCCTTAAAATGCTCATTCCTTAAAATGTTCATTCCTTAAAATAGTCATTCCTAATAATGCTCATTCTTTATAATCCTCATTCTTTAAAATCCTCATTCTTTAAACTGCTCATTCTTTAAAATGCTCACTCCTAATAATGCTCATTCCTTAAAATACTCACTCCTAAAAACGCTCACTCCTAATAATATTTACTCCTAATAACGCTCACTCCTAACAATGCTCATTCCTCCTCTGGTGCTGAAGCTCTCCAGGCCCTCCAGGTGAGGATCAGAGGAATCTGGAGAGCAGATGGACCCAAACACTGAATTTTCAACCACCCTGGACCTGCCCATCCTCTTTCCCTGAGGTCACAGCCCCAGCCAAGGTGTTGTTGTGTGTGTTCCAGTGACTGCGGGGTGGAAATGAGGAGCTGCCAAACCCTTTTCCCCACGGGGATATGGATTTTCCAGCCCTGTTTTTCCACCTTTGCTGTTGGGTGTAGCTCCCCAGCTGTCCCTGCCTGCTGGCAGGGTGTTTTTATTCACTTATCTCCAACCTGGCACTTATTTTTCCAGCGGGATTTAGTTTCTAATTCCCTCCCCCTGGGAAGAGGAGAGGGTCTGTGGGGTTGACTCCACACTCTCTGAGAGCCCACCCTTGCAGAAAAGTGGATATAATAATTATCAAGACCACTCTTGGAAGATATTTTGTAAATAAAAAAATGTTTAATAAAGTAAAAATAACAAAGTAAACAAAATTTGTTGCAGAAAACCAGTGAGAAACCTGAGAAACCTCAGACACCTTGCTGCCACATCTCAAAAAGCCTCTTCTTTCTTCTGTGTTCTTTCTTAAGTACTAAATGTTTTAGGAGGAATAACCTGGCTGAGAGCCAATAGGGAGGGATAGAGGGTTTGAAAAACAGTGACTGTAGTATTTTCCGTGGATGGTGGGGACAAGGAACTCTGCAGAGCTGAGATGTTCTAGAAACACGTGGGTTTATCACAAGGGTGGTGGGTAAAGAGGGCTTTGCCTTCAGCACCAGCCTGGGCTGGAGGGAAACACCAAAGAGAGAGGGAGAGAGAGAGATAGAAGAGAAGAGAGTAAGAGAGGAGAAGAGGGCAGAAGGGAAGAGTGGAGAAGAAGACCAAGAGAGTGATCACCTTGTTCCAATCCATTATATCTCTTTTTGTGTTCAATATTCTAATTTACAGTGACCAACCCGTGCAAGATACAAAACCTACAAACTTTGCAGGCAGCCTATAAGAACTACTACGTTACCATGTCATTTTATATTCTAAACTCTACAAAGACTACTTTTCTTATGTACTTGTTCCCTGATGCCTTTGGCAGGGTGGAAAGGCAACATTCTTGAGTCATTTGTTTTCCTGTCTTTCAACCCATCTCCTNCCTTTGGCAGGGTGGAAAGGCAACATTCTTGAGTCATTTGTTTTCCTGTCCTTCAACCCATCTCCAGCTCATCCCTGTTTTCCTGCCTGCCATGATCACATCTCAAAACTGGCTTTAATTTCTATTTCACTCACAGCTTTTACATCTGCACTATTTCTTACCATACAATCATATCCATAAGTCCTTCCTGTCCCATCCCAGCCTCTTCCCAACAAGTGACAAGATCCAATAGATGCTTCTTTCTTGGTACTGAGCCAGTCCTTGTCAGAAGGTATTGAACTTTCTGGGTTATTTACCTTAAGGGGTGAGCCTTAAACTTGCCCTATATGAAAACACCTGCTGGGTGTGTGGGGTGCGTTACTACAAAGGTCCTCTTGTCACCTCTGCTCCTTTTAGAGCTTCCTCAGGGATGCTCTGACTCTGTGGTTTGGAGAATCCATTTAGTTCCTTCACTCTCTAAACCTGTCATGGTCTCTGCTGGTGTGAGACTTCACCTCTGACACTCCAGGTTAAAGTGAGAGCGTCAAAATCACCAGTTTATGTGATTTTACCTCGGGGTTTTCCTGGTGTCTGCAAAGCACAGATGCTCTCCCAGTCACAGGATCAGTTTTATTTGATTTTATTAACCAGGAGCTGGTTTTCAGCTCACTGCTGCAATCATCAATCTGGATTAATGGTACCATTCCTGACCCACTGTTCCACCAATTCAGCACAGTTTGGAAGGAGCCAAAAAAGACTCAGGTTCCCATTTCTGCCACAAAACTGATTTTACGACGTTGACCATTTGTTTTCATTACCTCCAAATCCAAGACAAGCTCTCCCTGTGCTGCAGCACTAAGTGGATGAACACAATGAACATCAGTGTTCAGAGCAGAAGCCCATAAATTATGGACTTGAATATTTAATCTGCAATGAGAATAAAATTTACATGGAACAAAAAAAAAAAAAGTTCTGGTTAAAAAATAAAAAAGAAATTATTTCTGTCATAGAGGGGGTTCCTGATCAGATGAATTTCTGGGACAGACAAGAGGATCAGAAGAGGAAATGAGGCAAAAGAAGACAGAAATCCAAATTCCCAATGGGCTTTGGTGATCACACACTCCCAAGAAAAAAAAAACCAGCTTCTGTTTGGATAGAATTATTTTCAGAGAAGCAGAAACAGCCCCTGATGGAGGGAACTGATGAATTCCCCAGCTGGAATTCCCCAACCAATGGATTGTGCTCAATGCCCAGCCCCGAGCTTTATTTATAAGAGAATGAAAAGGATCAGCTCTATTTTTAACTTCCTGGAAAGTTTAAAAATATAGAATAATGCATTAAGCAGCAGGTTTTGAAAATGAGCCCAAGGGTGTGAAGGAGCCCTGGGGCTTCATCAACACCACAAGGAGGAGAATTTGGGACAAAATGTGAGAAGACCAAAATAAAAAAAAACCCAAAAAACTGAGGGAAAAGTGGTAAGAAATCAATAAATCCAGGTAATTTATGGGCAGGAATAAATTTAAGGAATGGCAAGGAGCCTTTGGAGTGGCCTGGAGCTGAATTCCCCTCCTCACTCAAGAAGTTTTAGAAGGAAACAAATCCCCCAGAACATTTCCCCTGTGATGGGAACACACCCACACGTGGAGGGTTTTGAGCTGCAGGGTCTCCCCAGCCCTGCCCTGCACCTTTCAGGGTCTGCAGTTTCACTTTAGGAATTTTTCCATCCTATTTTCCACCCCATTCCAATTTTTTTAGCTCGTTTTCCCTGCATGTTTGTAGCTCTGGTTCCGTGCCTGAGGTGTTTTGGTTCTCTGATTTTTTTTTTTTTTTTTT
>SWJQ01000996.1:135877-148614 GCA_007252995.1 Zosterops borbonicus | reverse complement strand
CAAAAAAAAAAAAAAAAAGATTTTTAAGGAGAAAAGGTCAGAGTATTCCAGTGAACTGACGCACTCTTGTCTAATTTATACAGCAAGAAGCTTAAAATTGTGCGTCATTTGACCGTTTTTCCATTTGTTCATGCTGAGATTAAGAGATGGGCTTATTGTTGAGCTGATAGTTGAAATTACAACTAAGAGGGGAAAAAAAAAGGAAAAAAAAAGGGTTAGAGGGGATCAGTAGCTGCAGCTGGGCTGGGATTTACAGCTGCCCAGTCAGTGGAAATTAGAAAACTTGAAAAAAGCAGTTTTGGGGAGGGAGTGGGAGGAGCTGAGTGAGTAATTAACCATTTCCAAGGTGGATTGAAGCAAATAAATCCAAATAAAACGTGGGATTTGGGGAGCTCTGAGAGGTCATTGAATTGCCAAAAAAGCATCTGTGAGTAGAGAGGGAGGAGGGGGGGAGTGAAAAACCCAGCAGTGACCTCAGGAATCAGCTGGAATAAAGGAATTTATTGAGAGTTCAACACCTCTCACAGGGCAGGAGTTCTGCCCTCATCAAAGCTCCCTTCCCTCAGGTGCCTCCCCAGTTTGGCTTTTTGTGGGTTTTTTTTGTTTGTTTGTTTGTTTTTGTTGTTTGTTTGTTTGTGTTTGTTTTTGGGGGTTGTTTTTGTGTGTGTGTGTTTTTTGTGGGTCTTGGGGTTTTTTTTGGGGTGGGTATTTTTTTGGGTTTTTGGGGAGTTTTTTGGTTTTTTTGAGTTTTGTTTTGTTTTGTTTTTGGTTTGGTTTTACTTTTGCTTTTTTTCCCAATATATTGAATATTTTCACCACACAATCACGATTTTCACATTGAATATTCGCAAATCTTGCAGCAGGGAAGGCAAGTCCAGTTAAAAACTCCCTTCCTTCATGCGCCTCTCCAGATTTTTTTCAAAATTTTAAATTTTTTTTTTTCCCAATAATTTGGATGTTTTTACCACCCAAATCATGATTTTCACATTGAATTATCCCGAATTTTGCAGCAGAGAAGGCGAGTCCAGTAAAAAACTGGAGCTGGGCACTGTTTGTCCACCGTTTGCTGCCCCAGGAGGTTTTTGTGGTGTTCTCCGCCCTGAGAAATCCAACTGAGTTTTGATGGAACCACGGAAATTTCCACTGGAAATGGTTCAGCTCCGTTTTTAAAAAATCAAAAATTTTAAAAAAAATTAAAATCCAGATTTTTAAACCTGGGTCGGCAAAATATCATTGGTTCTTCCAATACATTTATTGGGAAACCAGGAAACCCATGAGGATTCTCACAGTTCTGATTTCTTCTCACGTTCTTTCCTGTGTGCTTGTCGTGGTTTGAAAGCAAAAGGAGTGAGAGGCTCCAAGTCAGAGATACAATTTAATAAGAACAAAGGTAAAAAGGTAAAATAAAATAAAATCAGTGCAATAACACAAAGGAGCACTGCCAGAGTCAGAACACACCCTGAGCAGGGTGGGGGGAGCAGTCCAGGTGAGGGGCTCTTCCTGAAGCAGTGATCCCACAGAAAGGTCTGGGAGCTCTGCTCCTCTGGGAATCCAGTGGCTCAGGGCTGCTTGTCCTGTCCCAAATCCCAGATTCTCTCCAGGTGGGAATGCTTGGCTCCTCCCCCTGGGCATTGGGAGCATCTCCCAATGGGATGAGGAGTCGTGCAGTGGCTCCTTGATGGCCCATTAAACAGAGAGAGCTCCTGGAGGGAGTTCCCTGTGAGTCCTGGGCAAGGCATTGATGGGCCATGAGCAGAAGAGCCCAAAGGAGGGGCCTGGGAAAACACTGCCCCACCTGGTTCCAACAGCTCATGGGGATGGGGATGGAATAAATACTGTGTGCACATCCTACACCACAGCCCAGGACAGTGCTCCATGAACCCCAAACTGATTTATCCCAAATCGATTTATCCCAAATAAATCCCTCTTTCCAAGAGGATGGTGAGAAAGGAAACCAGTCGCTGCCAAGGTTTTCTTGGAAGAACTGCTGCTATCTATAGGATTTTCCATTTCCCTCTGGGATCTGTGCAGGCAGATGGTTTTTCTAGGGAGGTGAAAAGAACGTTTGCCATCCCAATAATGCATTTCCATCTGTGGCCAATCCCTAATACCCCAAGATTCTGCTCAGACTAAATTTATGGATTTTTTTTTCACCACCGNAAAAAAAAAAAAAAAAAAAAAAAAAAAAACAAACCCAAGAAATCTCATGTTCTGACTTTGCAAACACTCCAAAAAAAAGGTGAAAACACACAAAGTTTGGGACAGCCAGGGCAGTTATTCTGCTTGTTTAGAGGAAGATTTATGGTGAAATATCCATTAATGAACTTTTATGACTCTGAAAAATACATGAGATTTTCCAGAGCTCTGTCATTCCTGAGTGGAAGTAGCAGAAAAAAAAAATAGGAAAATGTGGCTGCAGGAGGGAGCAGCTCAAACAGCAGGGAGCTAAACCAGGTCCCCTCAGCAGGAGGTTGCCAAAACAAGAGCCACGAGGCCAAGCTGGAAAAGCAAATAAATTAAATATTGTTTCAAAACCTGTCAGGAAAGAGCCTGTCTGTGGTTCCACCTCCTGCTCTTGGAGTTTTGTGGGACCAGCCACGATTTTCTCCTTTTTTTCTGGTTTTAGAGGCTGCAAATTTTCCAGGAAATACTTGGATCAAGGCAGGTGATATTAAAAAAAATATATATTATTTTTCTATTTCAATATAAAAATATAAAAATATTTTATAATGTTTAAAATAAAAATCTTTTGATGAGATAATAAATAAAAATATTTTAATGAGTTAATAAAAGATCAGCTGTTACGTGGCTCACTCTGCCAGAGGTGGGACAGGAATGCCAGAAATTCATGGAAGACCTGGGTTTATATGGATGAAATTCAGGTTGGGATTAAAATTTGAATGTTCAGGATGCAGCGCCCAAACCTGACTGTGAGATCACAAAGGGATGGGATTTTGTTCTCATTCCCAATGTAAAGGAATGGGATTTCATCCTCAATCCCAATCCAGGGTAATGGGATTTTATCCTGAATCTCAATCCGGGGTAATGGGATTTTATCCTGAATTCCAATGCAAAAAAATGGGATTTTGTTCTTAATCCCAGATCAAAGGAGTGAGATTTCATTGTGAATCCCAACACAAAGGAATGGGATTTTATCTTCAATTCCGATTCAGAGGAATGGGATTTCATTCTGAATCCAATTCCAAAGAATGGGATTTCATCCTCAATCCCAATCCACAGGAATGGGATTTCATCCTCAAGTCCAATACAGAGAAATGGGATTTCATTGGGAATCCCAATCCAGTGGAATGGGATTTCATCCTCAGTCCCAATCCACACGAATGGGATTTCATTTTGAATCCCAATCCAAAGAATGGGATTTCGTCCTCAATTCCAATCCAGAGAAATGGGATTTTGTCCTCAGTCCCAATCCAGAGGAATGGGATTTCACTCTGTATCCCAATCCAGAGGAATGGGATTTTGTTCTTAATCCCAGATCAAAGGAGTGGGATTCCATTCTGAATCCCAGCACAAAGGAATGGGATTTCATTGTGAATCCCGGTCCACAGGAATGGGATTTCATCCTCAATCTCATTGCAAAGAATGGGATTTCATCCTCAATTCCAATCCAGAGAAACAGGATTTTGTTCCAAATCCCAATCTAAAGGAACACACCCACAGCAAACATCTGACAATCTCCAACCTCCAGGACACGGCGGGAATTTTATCCCAGTTTGAAGTGATGACATGAGACAGGCACAAACTGCTATTACATAATAAAATTATTAATTATAATAAACCAAAAAATGATCTCAGGGACCCTTTTCCTCCTGGGGCCCTCCCAGTGCTGACAGAAGAAGGAATTGAATCCAGGTCAATCCTCAGGGCTGAACCACCTTTATCCCAGCTCAAAAATGTGATTTTTCTCCTGAAACCCACAAGTGGAGCAGTTTTATTCCTACTCCAAATGCACAGGTGGAACAATAAGAAAATGAGGCAGCACAAAAAAGGGAGGATAAAAAACCTAAGGAAATGATAAAGCTCATGAACCACCAGCACTGATAAACCTGCATCTGCCCAAAGCTGCTTTTTCCAACCTGGAGAACCCGGCAGCATCTTCATCCTGGTGTTTATTCCCATCTCCAGGCCAATTTCCAAACCTTCTGTCAGATAAAAAAAGAAAAAAAAAACAAAAAAACAAAAAAACTTCCTGGGAGCTTAAGGGGAAAATGCATTTACAGCCCTGGCTGCACCAAGGCAAAGCAGATAAAGTTCAGCCCGTGGAGGTTTCAGATGTAAATTCTGACACAAAACACACTGTGCCAATTTTCCAGCCCCGGCAAACGTATCAAATGTCATTGTCTTTCTAAGAAGAAAGGATCTATTTTATTTTCTTTATTTTTATTTTTTTATTATTGACTGAGGAAGATTAAAGGTAATCTCTCTAAATCCTCAATCACCCCACAGGATATGTTTGGTTTATTTATTTTTTTTTTTTTGGACATGGCTGTGTCATTCAGAAAATCATTGGGTGACCCCTCCCTGCTTCTTTTTTCTCCCTTCAAACCTCCCCTAAATCCCAACCCTCCTGTCTCTGCCACCCAATTTAAATCTGCCTTTCAACCCAGCCCTGAAATTTTATTTTAAAACATTTCAGAAAGGCCAAATGAAAGGGGTTTTCCTTCCTGCTTGGGCTGCTGGATGAAAAGCCAAGTTCAGCTTTGCCGAGGTGGATTCATTTCCCTGCTCCTCCTCTGCTCCCTCTTTTATATTTTTTAAAAAATAACATTAATCAAAATCGGTAAATTAATAAAAATACATTAAGCAAAATCAGTAAATTAATCAAAAATACATTAATCAGAATCAGTAAATAATAAAAATTTAAATTAATCAAAAATAAATTAATCAAAAATAAAATTGATCAAAATCAGCCTCTCTAAACAAACAGATGGGGAAAAAATAAAAGAAAAAAAACACTTTGGCTTCGTGAAATCCATTTTTTTTTAATCTGAAGATAAAATTTGGTGGAGAGGTCTGGGCCAGGTGGCAGCAGGGGGAATTCCAGGGGGAATTCCAGGGGGAATTCACTGCCCGTGTGCTCATCAGTCCCAAAGGAGGTGCCACCAGTGGGGTTTGTGCCAAACCAAGATTTATTTATTTCAGGCCTGGAGTTGCTGGGGACGAGTCCCAAACCACGGCAGAGATTTTTCCCTGTGCCAGGAACAGCCCTGGGGACTCCTCTGGAATTTGGGGTTCAGAAAAAACTCTCAGAGGTCTCTCATCATTCCCAGAAATCCTGATTTTCTGTTCCCTCCTGCTCTGCTGCCTTTGGGAGCTCTTTACTGAGAGCAGAAGTGAAATGGGAGCTGGGGAAGGGATTTTCGGCTCCAGAGGGACATTCCCACCTGGCCAGAGGCTCCTGTTGGGAGATTTGGGGCAGAGGACAAAGATTCACCCCAGAATTGTCCCTTGCCCTCGTCCCATCAGGGATTTAAAGGGACCAAAATGGATTTAGGAGAAGCCCAGGCTGGGCTCAACCTCAAAATCTGCCACAAAATTAAACCGAAAGGTCCCACAAAACCAGATGCAACAACAAAAATGGTAAAAATGTACATTAGGGTAAAAAACCATGCCAGGGCAGGGGGTCTGAACTCCTTGGAGCTGAAATCTTGGTCTTTTGCACCAGTTTTTCTTTGAGGAGAAATTCCAGCCTTTATTTCCAAGTTCCCACCTGGCCAGAGGCTCCTGTTGGGAGATTTGGGGCTGAGGACAAAGATTCACCCCAGAAATGCCACCCGCCTTTGTCCCATCAGGGATTTAAAGGCTCAAAATGGATTTAGGAGAAGCCCAGGCCAAGATCAGCCTCAAAATCTGTCATGAAATTAAACGAAAAGGTCGTACAAAACCAGAATGTCCACAGCAAACAAAAATGGCAAAAATGTACAATCTTAGGGAAAAAAAAAACAACAACAAAACATGTCAGGGCAAGAGGTTTGAACACTTGCAGCTGAAATCTTTGTCTTTTGCATCAGTTTTTCTTTGAAGAGAAATCCCAGCCTTTAATTCCAACTTCCCACCTGGCCAGAGGCTCCTGTTGGGGGATTTGGGGCAGAGGACAAAGATTCACCCCAGAATTGTCCCTTGCCCTCGTCCCATCAGGGATTTAAAGGACCAAAATGGATTTAGGAGAAGCCCAGGCCGGGCTCAACCTCAAAATCTGCCACAAAATTAAACCAAAAGGTCCTACAAAACCAGAGTGTCCACAGCAACAACAAAAATGGCAAAAAGTTACAATATTGGGGGAAAAATCCATGTCAGGGCAGGAGCTGAAAATCTTAGTCTTTTGCACCAGTTTTTCTTTGAAGAGAAATCCCAGCCTTTAATTCCAAGTTCCCACCTGGCCAGAGGCACCTCTCGGGGGGATTTGGGGCTGAGGACAAAGATTCACCCCAGAACTGTCACCTGCCTTTGTCCCATCAGGGATTTAAAGGCTCAAAATGGATTTAGGAGAAGCCCAGGCCAAGATCAGCCTCAAAATCTGTCATGAAATTAAACGAAAAGGTCGTACAAAACCAGAATGTCCACAGCAAACAAAAATGGCAAAAATGTACAATCTTAGGGAAAAAAAAAACAACAACAAAACATGTCAGGGCAAGAGGTTTGAACACTTGCAGCTGAAATCTTTGTCTTTTGCATCAGTTTTTCTTTGAAGAGAAATCCCAGCCTTTAATTCCAACTTCCCACCTGGCCAGAGGCTCCTGTTGGGGGATTTGGGGCAGAGGACAAAGATTCACCCCAGAATTGTCCCTTGCCCTCGTCCCATCAGGGATTTAAAGGACCAAAATGGATTTAGGAGAAGCCCAGGCCGGGCTCAACCTCAAAATCTGCCACAAAATTAAACCAAAAGGTCCTACAAAACCAGAGTGTCCACAGCAACAACAAAAATGGCAAAAAGTTACAATATTGGGGGAAAAATCCATGTCAGGGCAGGAGCTGAAAATCTTAGTCTTTTGCACCAGTTTTTCTTTGAAGAGAAATCCCAGCCTTTAATTCCAAGTTCCCACCTGGCCAGAGGCACCTCTCGGGGGGATTTGGGGCTGAGGACAAAGATTCACCCCAGAACTGTCACCTGCCTTTGTCCCATCAGGGATTTAAAGGCTCAAAATGGATTTAGGAGAAGCCCAGGCCAAGATCAGCCTCAAAATCTGTCATGAAATTAAACGAAAAGGTCGTACAAAACCAGAATGTCCACAGCAAACAAAAATGGCAAAAATGTACAATCTTAGGGAAAAAAAAAACAACAACAAAACATGTCAGGGCAAGAGGTTTGAACACTTGCAGCTGAAATCTTTGTCTTTTGCATCAGTTTTTCTTTGAAGAGAAATCCCAGCCTTTAATTCCAACTTCCCACCTGGCCAGAGGCTCCTGTTGGGGGATTTGGGGCTGAATACAAAGATTCACCCCAGAATTGTCCCCTGCCCTCGTCCCATCATGGATTTAAAGGCTCAAAATGGATTTAGGAGAAGCCCAGGCTGGGCTCAACCTCAAAATATGCCACAAAATTAAACCAAAAGGTCCCACAAAACCAGATGCAACAACAAAAATGGCAAAATTTTACAATATTAGGAAAAAAACCCACATCATGGCAAGGGGTTTGAACCCCTTAGAGCTGAAATTTTAGACTTTTCCACCAGTTTTTCTTTGAAGAGAAATCCCATTATTTATTTCCAAGCTCTCCTAAAAAGATTTCTCTAAAATTGACCAGGAGAGAGAAATTCTGGAGGAAAAGGGTTTATTTTCCCCAGAATTTTCTCATTTAAAGGGATTCAATCCCATCAATCTGTGCCATCCATCAAGGCACCGTTGTTCCCTATAAATTATTTTTTTAATAAAAGAGCAAATTTTGGATGCACAAATGATATTAAAAGGAAGGATCTCAAAGCAGAAGGAAATTCTACCCAAATTTTGCTGTCCTACCTGGACCACAAAAGTAATTTCTGAGAGTTTTCAAGTGAAATTCTTGAACTCAGCTCTGAATTTTTTTCCCAAGTTCCCAGAAGTTCCTCCTTGGACAGGCGGGATGTTCACCTGGCTGAGCACAACACAATTAACTCCCAGGTTTTAATTATGAATTAATAACTCTGAGGATCAAAAACCAGTGATAATGGCACAGTTTGGGATCTGGCACCAAACCCCTCCATGAAAACCCCCCAGAGCCAGCTCAGAGCATTTCCCCCAGCACAAAAGTCATTTGTAATTATTTAATTGGGAATTTAATTGGAGGCTGGTCCTGCAATTACCATTAGAGCCAAATTGTCCCTTTTTTTTTTTTGCTTTCTGAGCCTTTTTTTCCCTTGGACTCTTGGCTTTTCATCAGCTGGGTTTTCATAAAGCTCCAATTTGATGTTCCCAGGTATTTCAAACAGAACACACTGTTCATTGTTCAAAAGTCACATTATTAGAAATAGGCTTGAAAACACTCTGTTACCTTTTTTTTTACTGTAATTTGAGAATTAGAGGCTTCAAATTCTCTGAATCTCATTATAATCAATAATCTTATAATCAAATTCTCTGAATCGATTATTATTATTAATTTATTATTCATTGATTCATTATCACTTGATTTCAGATCAATTTATTATTATAAATTGATTATTAATCACTTTATTATTATGAATTTATTGTCCATCAATTTATTATTATGAATTTATTGTCCATCAATTTATTATAAATTGATTATACATCAATTATTATTATTATAAATTGATTAATCATTGATTTATGACTATGAATTTATTGTTCCTTGATTTATTATTATGAATTGATTCTTCATCGATTTATTATTAATTGATTAATCATTGATTTATTATTATGAATTTATTGTTCATCGATTTTTAATATTAATTTATTAATAATCAATTTGTTATTATTAATTGATTAATCACCGATTTATTATTATGAATTGATTATCCATCAATTTATTATGAATTGATTAATCATTGATTTATTATTATGAATTTATCGTTCATCAATTTCTTATTATGAATTGATTATTCATCAATTTATTACTAATTGATTTTCCAGCAATTTCTTATTGTGAATTGATTAATCATTGATTTATTATGATGAATTGATTGTTCATCAATTTATTATTATGAATTGTTTGTTAATCGATTTATTATTATTAATTGATTAATCATTGATTCATTACTATTAATTTATTATTATGAATTGATTCTTCATCAATTTATAATTATGAATTAATTTTCCATCAATTTATAATTATGAATTGATTCTTCATCAATTTATTATGATGAATTGATTGTTCATCAATTTATCATTATGAATTGTTTGTTAATCGGTTTATTATTAATAATTGATTAATAATTGATTTATTATTATTAATTTATTGTTCATCGATTTATTATTATGAATTTATTATTCATCAATTTATTATAAATTGATTTTCCATCAATTTCTTATTATGAATTGATTCTTCATCAATTTATTATGAATTGATTTTCCATCAGTTTATTATTATGAATTGATTAATCATTGATTTATTATGAAGAATTGATTGTCCATCGATTTATTATGAATTTATTATTAATCAATTTTTTTTATTATGACTTTATTATCCATCAATTTGTTATTATGAATTTATTATTCATCAATTTGTTATTATGGATTGATTAATCGTCGATTTATTATTCTGAATTTATTATTCATCCATTTATTATTATGAATTGATTGTTCATCATTTTCTTATTATGAATCAATGATTAATCAATTTTTAAAACTTCAAAAAGACATTTAAGGGGGAGCTGATTTTAGATCCCAAGGCAGTTTTGGGCTCCAAGAAAGCTGAGATTTCTCTCCTTGATGCATCAGAGTTTTTATTTTTCCCAAACAGAGAATTGGTTTTCCCACTGAGTTTCCAGGTAAACCAGGGGAGCACAGGGAGAGGGAAAGGATTAAATCCCAAAGGGGATATGAGGAGGAAAAATCCCCTCAATATCTGCATTCCATCCTGCACTGCTGTTTGGTGGCTGCAAAATTCCCTTTAATTTACCACTAAATTGAATTAAATTGAAGCACCACTCCTGGTGCTCAGCCCTGCACCTCTGCTAAAACCCACAGAGGGATCACCATCAGGATTTCAAAATTAAATGTTTGTCTCCCAAATTAAATCCTGAAAAATTCCTGCATTTCCTGCTCCATCCCACGGATTTCCAGAGCTCCAGCCCTGAGGGGTAATTCCATCAGTGGCCTTTTTTTCCCAGCTAAATTCCATCATATATCCTGGAAATATTTGATGCTGATTTATCACTCAAAATCTCAATTAAAATCACAATTATACAGCCCACCTGAGCTGGTGCCTTGTGGCTTTTCCTCTCTCCAAACTCTCCACTCCCATTTTGGATTTCTTTCATCCCTTATTTTCTCTCACAGATTATTTTTGAGTCCATCCAGGGACTTTGCTCAGGTGGGAGCAGCAGGGATTTGCTTTTGGTTCCTACTGGAGGAAACCCAGAATTAAAATGCAAAATAATAATAATAATAATAATAATAATAAATCCTTAATGACTGAATTTTTACCGATTTTTTCCCAGTTTCTGCCTTGCTGACACATTTTTCCTGTTGATGTTGGAGAGGAAATGTGGATTATTGGAGGAAGAAAAAGGAAACAAGGAAAATAAGGAAATTTTTGCCTCGTTTCCATAATTTTGGGCTCGTCCACCATTACAGCAGCACTGAGGAGCCCAAAGTGGGGATAAATAATGACCCCACTAATTAAAATAATCCTAATTAATTCCCCTCCCCAAGTGTGGCCCCATGACTCAGGCCCTGGGCAGAGCCAGAAATTTTTGGCCATTTCAGGATTAATGTGGAAAAAGGTGCCAAAAGTTGGGATCCTGCTCGGGGCTGAACTGAAATCTCAGCAAAAAAAAGAAGATCCGTGGCTGCATTCCTATTTATCTTTCTTTTTTATTAAAAAAACCCAACTAATAAAATAAAAGGCAGCTCTGAGAGGCTTGAGGCAGAGGAGAGGAAGCAGAATTCAGCCACTGCTGCCCAAACTGAGGAGATTTTTGGAAGAGAATCCCAAATGTCAGCAAAAACTTCCTTTGCTCGCTCCAAGTGAGAAAGCAATTTTTCTTTATTTATTTTATTTTTTTTTTTCTTGGAATAAAAACAAGCCAAGGATGACAGGATTGTGGAGAGGAGACGGAAAACACAACAGAAAAAGGAGGCAAAACTCAGATTGTGAGGATGAGNAACAAGCCAAGGATGACAGGATTGTGGAGAGGAGACGGAAAACACAACAGAAAAAGGAGGCAAAAATCAGATTGTGAGGATAAAGGGGAAAAAGGTGGCAGCAGATAAGGAGCTGAGAGAATCACAGTTTGGGGAAACAGGAGATGGGATAAAGATCCCTGTGCTGGAATCAGAGTAAAAATTGGGAGGAACAAGGGAAAGTGAAGTTTGATAAATATTTGGGTTTTGTTCCTTCTCTCCTGTTTGCCACTCATGTGGGGACTTTTGTATGGAGAGCTTGGGCAGCAAATTCCAAATTCCAGCTGGGATTTGACTCAGAGGGGCATAATATATAATATATAATATATAATAGTATAAAATATATATTATATTATATTATATTATTATATTATATTATATTAATAGTATACAATATATTATATATAGAATATATAGACTATATAAATAAATATATATTTTAATATAATATGTATAATATATAATATGTATAATACATAATATATAACATATAATAGTATATAATATTGTATATATTATATTATTATAATATCTATTATATAATTATAATATATAGTATAGATATAATAATATATAATAATATTATATTATTATAATAGATATAGATAATAAATAATAGAAATATATAATAATAAAAATAATATACTATATGTAAATATACTATATATTACATAGTATTACACTATATAGTATATATTATATCATTATACTATATTAATAGTATACAATATACAATATATAATACATAATACACAATATATAATATATAATATATAATATATAATATAAATAAAATTATACATTATATATTACATATTGCATGTTATATGTTACATATGTTACATATTATATATTATATATTATTTATTATATATCACATTATATATCATATATATTATATATTTATTATATAGAGGAGTTTGTTCTCTGGAGACTCAGGACCCGCATCAACCAAAGAGCTTTTGTGGAATGAATAGTCCAGGCTGGATGGGATTGTCCTGTCCCCATTGAAGGAAAGGACACCCCCAAACATTCCCAAACATCCCAGGGAAAGGCAGGAAAAGCTTTTCTGGGCTGGTACCCAGGGCACAATCACCTCTGAAATCTGCTTTTGTCATCAGCTCTCACCTGGGCTGGGAAAGGCTCAGAGAATCCCACAGGGAGGAATTTCCTGGTGTTTGGTCCCTTCCAGCACAGGCTGATTCAGCTCCTGGGCCGGGAGGAGAAGCCCCAGCTGGGGGATGGAGGCTCTGGATGCTCCCAAATCCAGGAAATTCCAAGCTGATTTTAAAGAAAACGTGAAGGAACAGCGTCACACGGGGCTGAATCACCCCAGCCTGAGCAGGNCAAATTCCAGCTGGGATTTGACTCAGAGGGGCATAATATATAATATATAATATATAATAGTATAAAATATATATTATATTATATTATATTAT
>SWJQ01000996.1:112040-122109 GCA_007252995.1 Zosterops borbonicus | reverse complement strand
TTGTGTTATACAGCAGCCTGAAGTGTTGTTCCAGATATCCCTGCTTGGACAGGAATGTTCTCCTCACATCCCAGCTCCCTGTGGTTTCCCAAATTTCTGCTGTTCATGGGAAATCTGTGGGTCTAGAAAATGCAATTTTATCCCTGGTGTGCAGAAAGAATCCTCCAGATTTCCCTGTTTCCCTCTGTGCTCAACTCAGGGTCAGCAACATCAAATAATGGGGGTGAAAGAATAAAAAAAAAAAGAGTTTTCCAGAGTTCCCTGTAGAATTATTCTGGGAATATTCTGGAGGGGTGTTGGAGCTCTGGGCACTGAGAATTTCAGATTTTCTGTGCTGACAGGAACTGACCCCCAAGCAAACACTGCACTGACCTGAGGCCATGGAAAAGGCTCCCAAAATTAAATAACAGCACTGGGATTGTGGGTGTGGGGTTTGGATAGAAGTGTGTGATATCACAGGGTGGAAAACTCAGAGTTTAAAGGTTTGGAATATAGTAATAGATATATATCTAATAGATATATCATATATAGATATATATGGGGCAAGGTGGAGGTTTTAGGACATAGGTGGATATTAAGAAGCAGAAAATGATGCTGTCAAGCCTTTTAAAATCTTCTTTTTTTAAAATTTTTTTTTTACTTTTAGTTTTAGTTTTTGTTTAGTTTTATTTTTATGTTTTAGCTTTAGTTTTAGTTTTAGGTTTAATTTATTTATTAGGTTTAATTTTAGTTTTATGCTTAATTTTAGGTTTAGGTTTATTTATTTATAGGTTATTATTTATTTAGTTATTTCCCTTAATTAATTAATTAATGATCCGGATATTTATTTATTTATTTATTTATTATTCTTTATTTCTTTCGTTCTTCATTTAAATTTATTTTTTATTTCACCAGGCGGCTTTTCCCTTGCATGTCAAGGTGGGTAGTTTTAGTTTTATGTTTTATGTTTCAGTTTTAGTTTACACTTAGTTTTAGTTTTAGGTTTATTTATTTATTTATTTATTATCCTGAATTAATTAATTATCCTTATTTTATTTATTTATTAAATATTCTTTATTTCTTTAGTTCTTAATTTAAATTTATTTTTATTTCACCAGGCAGCTTTTCCCTTGCATCCCAGGGTGGGTAGTTTTAGTTTTATGTTTTAGTTTTAGATTAGGCTTAGGTTTAGTTTTAGTTTTAGGTTCATTTATTTATCTATTTAGTTAGTTTCAGTTTTAGGATCTATTTATTTATTTATTTACCTCAATTAATTAATTAATTAATTAACCTTTATTTATTTATTATCCTTTATTTCTTCAGTTCTTCATTTAAATTTATTTTTATTATTTCACCAGGCAGCTTCTCCCTTGCATGGCAGGGTGGGTAGTTTTAGTTTTATGTTTTACTTTTAGCTTAGGCATAGGTTTAGTTTTAGTTTTAGGTTTATATATTTATTTACTTATTTTCAGTTTTAGTTTTATTTATTTATTTTCCTCAATTAATTAATTAATTAAAATTTATTTATTTATTTATTTATTATCCTTTATTTCTTCAGTTCTTCATTTAAATTTATATTTATTTCACCAGGCAGCTTTCCCCTTGCATGCCAGGGTGGGTAGCTTTAGTTTTATGTTTTAGTTTTATGTTTTAGTTTTAGTTTAAGCTTAGGTTTAGTTTTAGTTTTAGGTTTATTTAGTTAGTTAGTTTTAGTTTTAGGTTTCTAATTATTTATTTATTTTTCTTACCTCAATTAATTAATTAATTATCCTTTATTTATTTATTTATTTATTTATTATCCCTTAGCTATTTATTTAAATTTATTTTTATTCACCAGGCAGCTTTCCCCTTGCCTGCCAGGCTGGCTCCGGCCCCAATCCCCGGGTTATTCTCACAGCCTTAAGGAAGAGGCTGCGCTAAAGCCCGGCGCGGTGCCACCAGCCTTGACGTCAGTGTCGCGGATTAAAGGGACTCGGGGAGCCCAAAGCCTCCTTAAGCAGCCACAGCCAAGGTCACTTTGTGCCAGCCACCCCCAGCCCGGTGGGGACACCTCGGTGACACACATCCCACCTGGGGAGGGCAGGGAGGGAACCTCCGGCGGGGATGAGCTCACAGGGATCAGGGAATGGATTTCATAATGTCCAGTTAATTCTGGGAGGGGATGTGTCGGAGTCCAGGGCACCTCTCTCCTCTGGATTTGGTTTTCTCTCACTTGGGATTCCAAGGCTGGTGCTTTGAGTGGGTCTTTTTCTGTCTCTCTCTGTGACCTCTGAAGGTTTTGGGTCTGACTCTGTCGTGGCGCGAGAATGAATTGGAGTCTCAAGGTTTTGGTTTTCTTGGTTTCTCGCATTGTTTATCATTTCTTATTTTACAATTCTCTGTGTCCAGCCAAGGTGTTCACAGCAGCTCGGACTCGATGTGACTCCAGTGATGGGAGGTCACTGTGCTTTTATTCAGATAACTACGTGGTTATTATTTACAATTCTGTGCCAGTGCCTAACACCTGTACAAGAAGGGTCATCTCTACTCTGACCCAATCCCCTCAAACCACCTTGTGCCCACGTCACTGCAGGAGATGGAGGCCAAGGGAGAAGGAGAAGAACTCAGGGTTCCACCTTAATTCCTCCATCTTGTTCCCCTGCACCTACATCCTAAAAATCCCCAAACTACAAAATTTTCTACCCGGTGAAAAACCACCCCACTGTCTGTCACACCTTTGTGACTTGTAATTCCTCTCTGTGTTGGAAGTTTTTCTCACGGACTGAAATCAAACCCTGTGTCTTCCTGGGCTCTGTGCCAGTGTCTCAAACCCCCCTGCACAGACCCCAGGCCCTCCTGGACAGACCCCAAACCCCCCTGGACAGACCCCAGACCCTCTTTCTCGGGTCCCAGGCCTCTCTAACGAGGTTTGTGACCTTCCCAAGGCACCCCGAGGGATGCCCTGGACTCTGATACTCTCTAAGGTCACAGACCTTGGCAGAGGGGTCTGAAACCCAAGGAAGGGAGTTTGAGATCTGGACAGGGGGGTCTGTCCGGGGGGGTTGCAGTAGACCCTGGCACAGAGCCCAGGAGGACACAGGGCATTGGCACAGAATTGTAAATAACAGACACAAAATTATCTGTATAAGAATCAGTGACCTCCCATCACGGGGGGAGTTGTCCTGTGTCTGAGCTGCTGTGAACACCTCGGCCGGGCAAAGAGAAAATTGTAAGATAAGAAATAATAAACATGTGAGAAACCAGAGGAAAAACAAGACCTTGAAGATTCCGTTTCATTCTCATGTCAGGCTCAGAGCCTTCAGAGGGCAAAAAAGACTCACTTGAATGATCAGAACCACCACCTGAATCTCGAGGAAAGAAAATCAAACCCAAGAGTGATACATTAATTAAATAATTAATAATAAAAAAAGAGAAAGGAATAAATTTAATTATTTGATTTTAAAACATTTTTAATTTTAAACAGTATTTAATTCTAAACAGATTTCCGTTACCTTCCTTTTTAATTTTAATTAAAAATAATTCATTTTAATTTAATTTAATTTAAAATTAAAAAGGAAGGCAACAGAACCATTGAATTGGGTTGAGAAGGATCTTAAAAACCTCCTGATCCCACCACCCATGTGCAGCAACACCTTCCACCATCCCAGATTGCTCCAAACCACAGGAATTCCAAGGAGCTGCATCTCCCCACTCCTCCCTCCAGGTTTTTCTTACTCTGCCAATGTCTGGGCACTGATAATTATTGAAGGCTGAATAATTAACAGTAAATACAATCACAGAACAGCCCAGGTTGGAAGGGACACACAAGGATCAAAGTCCAGCTGCTGACAGGAGCTGTGCAGTGATTGAATGGGATATTTGTGACATTTCAATTGCAGTTTCTATGATTTCAATTGCAGCTTCTGTGATTTTTAATTTCAATTGCAGATTCTATGATTTTTAATTTAGGTTTCTATAATTTTTAATTTCAATTGCTATGATTTTTAATTTCAAACTCAGTTTCTATGATTACAAATGCAGTTTCTACGATATTTTAATTGCAGTTTCTATGATTTTTCATTGCAGTTTCTATGATTTTTAATTTCCATTGCAGTTTCTATGATTTTAAATTTCAATTGCAGTTTCTATGATTTTTAATTGCAGTTTCCATGAGTTTTAATTTCAACTGCAGTTTCTATGATTTTTAATTGCAGTTTCCGTGATTTTTAATTGCAGTTTCTGTGATTTTCAATTTCCATTGCAGTTTCTGTGATTTTTAAAGGATATGGAAACATCAGCTCAGTTCAGGAGTTTTTGCCTGTCAGTCTCATAAGAAGTTCTGCTCTACTGACCTTAAACCTCATTTTAAGAAGTGTCTTAAGTCAATGTGCACAGAAAGATGTTTGAAGAGCTTTGTTAAGGCTGGAAAACTCCTTTATTTCTTTGATCTGACAAAACTTTTCTTATTAAATAAAATTTCCCACGTACATCACCGAGGACCTGTCGGCAGCACCAGTAAATTAAAATCACTCTTAGAATTCAATCCTTCCATAACTGCAGTGACATTTGGAAGAAGTCCCCACGCTCAACCTCTACTAATTAATTACGACACCATAAATATTTTAGGAAGTGCCACAAACAGTTTTATTGAGACTTTTTTTTTTTTTTTTTTTTNCTTTTTTTTTTTTTTTTTTATAGTTGATTGCAAGGCAAGAACTGCTGCTGCTCCCAGGAATGGAAACCAAAGCCTGTCACACTCTCGGGAATGTCTTCCCAAGCATCTGCTCCCAGGACAGTTAAATTAGAAACCAACCTTTAGCTCCTGCCAGCGCCCAGAGAGTGAAATCTCGGTGTCTGTGATGCCTTGGGAAGGCTGAGGTGGAGCAGAGACTGGGCAGAGCTGGAGAATAAAGCAGAGATTTATTCCAAGGCCTCCAGGATCCACCTTGGGCAGGACAAGAGCCTGGCCAGGGCTACACCCAAGGGGGACCCAAAATGGTCCCCAAATGGCCAAAGGGTCCCCAGGTGTGACACTTGGATCAGTTTTGGTCCATTTGCAGCTTGGGGTTGAATTGTCCAATTGCAGCTGCAGGTTGTGAGGTCCCATCCTTGTTGTTCCTCCCTCCAGCCCCCCTTGTTTGTGCTCTTGGGCCTGAGAGTTGTCCTTGGTGTCCATTTGGGCAAGGATTTGTTTTGTGTCCCTGCTGTGTGCAGAGCTGAGTGACACTGACTGTGAGCTCAGGGCTGCCCCCCTGGCCACCACAGAACATGAAACACAGCAAAGAGAAAACTCCAGGCATCATCTGCACAGGGGAAAATGTTCCAGCAGCTCTTCCTCACCAAGGCAGGACGGGCTGGACACAGAAATCCTGATTAATGTCACATTAACTTGATGTCACTTAAGCTCTGATGAAGTTAATTTGGTTTGAGCCTTGTGCATGAGCCAGCAGGAGCTGTGTCCCCAACTCTGAGCTGTCAACCAACAGCCACAGTCCTGTGCTCAACACTCCAAATTCATTATTTCCTTGAATTTTGGACCTTCAGCTTGCATGGGAAAGGCTCAAAAGTTCATAAAATCTGCTATTTGCAGTGAAAATTCTGATCTTTGCGAGTATTGACACTCCTTTATCAGTTTAGCCTGAATTTTCCCTGCCATGAAATCCCTGGGCAAGGTGGGATGGAATCCTTGGGACAGCACAAGCCACAGGTGTTTTCGGGGAATGCAAAACCTACAGGATTTTTCAATCTACTTCAATATTCCTGCAAGACTTGGGGTTTTTCTGTCCTAAAGTAGAAGTCCCTCAATGGAATTCCTGCTTGGAAATTCTGAATGGAAACCAAAGGGATTTTGGCAACTCTAGGGAAGATTTCCAGGGAATTTAAACCAGATCTCGCTCCTCACACTGGCTGGGCAAGAAAAACACCAAAAACAAAGTGAGAAAAGAAGGAGAATCCCCAAAACCTTCCTGTTTTAGCTGCATTTCACAGGACCTGGTGATCACCTTGTACTCACACCAAACATTCCCCTTTCCAGACGAATATTTGCCTGTGGGAATTAATTTCTCCTGTTGGACACAGCCCTAGGCCAGGCTCAGAGCCCAACACTGCCCAGTCCCAGCCTGACCTCCTCTGACCTAGTGAAGAAAATCAGTTTAAGCATCACCCTCCTGACTCTGCCTCTTCCCCAGGCTGGGAAATTCGGTGCCATCAACACGAACCTGAAATGGAATTTGGCATTTTCGGCGCGGTTTTTGCACGTCGGGGTTGAGATAAAGACTCTGCTTTATTTTGAGCAGGTAATAAAATTCCCTCTGGAGCTGAAAGCTCCACACGAGGTTCCTCAGGGGTGGGATTTTTAGGGGCAAAGTTTAACGACAGCAGGAAAATTTGAGGGAATTTTCAATTCATGGAATCACTTTCTGAGCTGGAAGCGACCAAAGGATTAAAATCCAAGTCCAGGACATTGAGGCGTCCCTTTTATAGATACAGAATCCAGGATTTCTTGATGTCTTCAGGAAAATTGAAACCTGTACTAAAATCTGGGGGGTTTTTTCCCCCCAAATCCCCATTTTTGGAGCAGTTTTCCCAGGATAACAACCACAGCAAACAGGTTTGTGTATTCCACCCTTCTCATCTTCATAGAATTGGTGTTGGCCTCCCTGGGACCAACGAGTAATTAGCCCTCAGTAGGGGAACCTTCATTTCCTCAACTTCCCAAATTCATTTTGCCTCCCAGGAAAAGGAATCCTGCTGATTTTGCAGTCCCAAGCAAGGAAATTAATCCCAATCCCATATTTTCCATGCCCAGCCCTGCAGAACCTCCCCCATCTCCCAGACATTCCTGGAGGGACAGTTGCGGAGTCACCAACACGACTCACCCGAATAAAAACGAGATTCCACATTCCCAACTCCTTTTAAGGACACTTTGCCAGCTCCATGCATCTATTTATCCTTTCCCAATATTTTTTGTGCTGCCTGCTATTATTTCATTCCCACTTTTCCCTTCTCAAACCAGCACCTTTTCCCTTTTTTTCTCTTCAACAATAACTCCCAGTGGTGGAAATCGATTCTGTGCTGACACCTCGTTCTCCTCACCCTCTAGAGAGGCCAAGAGTGGGCTGGGAATTGAAGTGATTGACTAAAAAATAAAAAAAATAATTAGGAATAAGACCTGAAAAAGTCAAATTATCTTGAGGTGTTGTGCAACCTTAATGCACTTTGAGTATTGAAGAGATGAGTTGAGTGTCGTCATTTTGAAGAGGTTTAATGAAAGCTGGGCCATGTTCTCCTGTTAAATGGATAAAAGCTTTCCTTTATCTGCCGCAGAATTTCCTTCACCCGTAACTCTATCCCCTGTTAATCACCGTGTTCTCTGCATGAAATGTTCCTTAAATACCCGAGGAGCTGAACAGGGCGTTCTCAAATCCCACAGCTGACACCGTCCTGTGCCCTGGCAGAGCACCAGGAAAGGGTTAAAGAAAAACAAAATTTGAGGCGTTACCTGAGGCCAAAATCCATCAGTGTGCAGTAATTTTAGGGGGTGGCTGACAATGAAGTGGCCTGAAATGGAGGAAAATGAAAAGAGATGAAAAAATACAATTTAAAAAAAATTAAAATAATTAATTAAAACTTCCTAGTGTTTGCAGAAAGCTCAAAGGAAACGGACAGAAATGAAGAGAGCTGAGAAATGAAATTAATGCATGTTCTAATTTAGTTTGGGAATGTTTGGGTTGGGCTCTAACGAGTGGTGTCAGAAATTAATGCATATTCCAGTTTAACTTGGGAATGTCTGGGGTGGCTTCTCCTGGAGTGGTTTCAGAATGGAAAGGGAAAGTCCCAGAGTTACAAGATTGTCCCTATAATAAAGAATTTATTTTAAAATGAAGGTAAATTAATGATTTTTGGCTTCATTAATTCCCAAAGGATGCATCGACCTTTGTCCAAAGAAGGTGATCCAAGAGTTGAGGCCTCACTCCAACCCTGCCCCATCCTGGCTGTTCAGGATTCCCAGCTCAACCTGTCAAAAATAAGAAAACTTTTAAACCTTTTAAATTTTATTTCTCTAAGAAATAAATAATATGTAATATAAATAAATAAATATATATAATGAAATTAATACAATATAATACCTAAAATAAATAAAAAAGAAAATAAGTAGCAATAATTAATAATAATTAAATAAATATAATAAAATATAACTAAAATATAACTAAAATATAACTAAAATAAACTTAAAAAATAAAATAAATAGTAATGATAATAATAAAATTACTATAATAAAATATAATAATTTAAATAAAATTAAATTAAATAAGTAATAATAATAATAATTATTATATAATAATAACTAAAATAAATAAATAAAATTAAAATAAGTAGTAATGATAATAATAAAATTACTATAATAAAATATAATAATTAAAATAAAATAAATAAGTAATATTAATAATAATAATGAAATTTATATAATAATAACTAAAATAAATAAATAAAATTAAAATAAGTAGTAATGATAATAATAAAATTACTATAATAAAACATAACTAAAATAAATAAAAATAAATAAGTAGTAATAATAGTAATAATTTAATTAATATATAAATTAATATATATATATATAATAATGAAAATAAATAAATAAGCAAATAAAATAAGTAGTGATAATAAGAAATAAATAAATAACAAAGGCTTGCTTTGTCTTTGCCCTGGGGAAAGGAATTGTGAGGGGTTTTTACCCACCCAAGGCAGAATGAGCTGATCGTCTAAGACCAAAATCATCGATGAAAATCAACCCCAAATGTTGCCCCTGGCATGGCTGGAAAAGCCCAGGAGTGAGGACCAAATTAGAGGAACCCACGGCCAACAAGCAGCCAAATTTTAGAAAAAAAATGTGTAATTTGGGATCAATGCTTTTAATTTTTTTTTTTTTTGTGTGTGTATAAAAGAGCAAAAAGCCCAGTAAGAGGCCTGAGTGTGTGTGTGGAATATTTTCTGTGGCACATCCTGGCCAGGATAAAGCAATGCCTGACTCTCTATCTCTCTCTCTTCTCTCTATATATTATCTACACTCACTTCAAGTGTAGCATTGGAGGGATTTTATTTTCCTCCCAAATTTCGGTGACAAGCCCAGCTCTGCCAGGGGACACTCCCAGCAGCCCCAGCAGGGCCCCAGGCCACCTGTGCTGGGTAAAAATATCTGTCACCCCACGCCAGGGTGACCTTGGCTCCGTGTCCCTGTCCCTGCACCGGGTCAGTGTAAACTGAATAAATCTGCAGGAAACAAACCCAGCCGGGGGGTCTCTGCCCTGTCCCTGCTCTTATTTCCATCTCCTGACTCTGTTTTACGCCACAACAACACAGATTCTGATATTCAGAAGGTTGAAAATGACTCCTTTATTTTTGGGATGTGTCTCCCTTTTATACTATTTCACACACAGCAATTTGATTGGTGACACAAAGACAAACCTCTTCACTCCCATTGGTCAGAGCAGAGGGACAGCAAGGAGAAGTCCCTCCTGGGGAAAGGAATGAATAACAAAGGTACAGTTACAAAAACATTTCTCCTGTTCACAGAAAATTCCCTGGGAAAAGAATCTCAGAAAACCAAAACACCTCAGGCACAAACCAGGGCCACAATCTCCAGCTGCTCATGTCCCACTTTTCCTGCTCCATTTGTCACCTTGTCCCTGTTCTGGAGAACATTCCATGCCTGGGATCATCTCCCTGAGCTTCTGGAAGGGAAAGAGAAGCTTTGGGAAAGTGAAAGCTGGTTAAATTCTTGGATGAAGATCCGTGAGTAGCAGAGTTCAACAGTGCTGGGAAAGGAACTGAAAAGAAAAGAAAAGAAAAGAAAAGAAAAGAAAAGAAAAGAAAAGAAAAGAAAAGAAAAGAAAAGAAAAGAAAAAGAAAAGAAAACCCAAAACAAACAAAACCCCANACAAACAAACAAAAAACCCCCCAAAATAAAACAAAACAAAACAAAAAACCAAAACCAAACCAAAACAAAACAAAAAGAAAAACAAAAACAAAAATGAAACAGAAAAAAACACCAAACCAAACCAAAAAAACCCAGCCAAAAAAACCCCCAAAAAACCCAGCCAAAAAAAACCCC
>SWJQ01000996.1:68328-80694 GCA_007252995.1 Zosterops borbonicus | reverse complement strand
AAAGGAAAGGAAAGGAAAGGAAAGGAAAGGAAAGCTTTGGTTTATCTCAAGCTACAATTTCAGGGCAGCTCTTGAAAGGTGTAAAAGCCTCCACTGATCTCCTCATCCCTTGGCCTCACTCCCAGCTGGGCTTGGCTGGAAATCCTCCAGCGCACAGGTGGGACTTTGGGGAAATAAACAGCACCACGGGGATGTCAAGGGCTTGCTGAGAAATCCAAGCCCAGGCTCATCCCTGTTCCTCTCCCATCTCACATCTGGGACTCTGGCACCCGTCCTGGAGGAAGGACACACAGCTGAAACACAGAGAGCTGGGCCAAGGAGGCAGGCAGGGAGAATTCCTCCTGCCTGGGGTGCAGATGGAGGCTGGAAAGGACAGCAAAGCCCACACCTGGGACTCTCCAAGCTGGAGGAGGCACCACAAAAATCACCTTCACTGCCTGGTGGTGTCACCTCTGCCACACCTCCAGTGACAGCTCCTTTCTTTTCAGAGGTTCCTAAAAGTGGCATCGTTATGGTTTTATCAGCAATGGTGCTGCTGTTTGAAACTGTCTGATATTTGAAATTTAATGTGTGTGTGGGTAATGTCAGTGTGAATAACACCTGTGGCATCTGCAGGGCACAAATTTATTTTTCTTTTTTCTTTTCTTTTCTTTTCTTTTCTTTTCTTTTCTTTTCTTTTCTTTCCTTTCCTTTCCTTTCCTTTCCTTTCCTTCTCTTTTCTCTTTTCTCTTTTCTTTTCCTTATTTTATTTTTCTTTATTTTATTTTTCTTTATTTTATTATTTTATTATTTTATTTTATTTTATTTTGTTTTTCTTTTCTTTATTTTATTTTATTTTAATTTTATTAAATCTACTAATAAACATGAGGAATTTGCATCCCTCTTGATCTGCCTCACCAAATAACAGCCCATCCCCTGAGGAATCCCAGCCCCCCATGGAATATTTCTGGTTTAGGCCTGCCCTCCTCTTTCCCGTGCCCCAATCCCAATTTCTTGCACGCTCCTCTGGCCGTGTCACCCCCCACTGCTCCCGATGGAGCCCCCAGGAACATCAGAGAGGATTTTAGTGGAGAAACAAACCCTGCCCTCCCCACATGGCAATCGCTGGTGCCAGCAGGGAGCAGGAGCTCCTCCGAGCCTGGAGATGCGGCTTCTGAGTGGGGCTGTTTTCTTTCCCTTCCCCGGGATTTCTTTATTCAGGCTGTTCCTGATGGGGAGTGTGGGATTTCTGCAGCGACGCAGGAATGATAAAGAGCAGGAAATCAAATGCTTTGGGATGTGGTGGGGCAATCAGAGGGGCGGCGTTTATGTGGTGAGATATCCCAGGAATAAACTGCCAAATGACATCATGGATTAGATAATCCCCAACAATTCCCTCCCCAGCATCTCCCACATCCCCTGCTCCCGGGACCTGCAGGAATAATCCTCCCTGCCCCGTGGATTCCAGCAGCTGGATGGCTCCAAATCGAGTTGCTGCTGTAAGAGTTTCCTCTTTTCTCCTGAAAACATTGGAATTTCCCACTCCTTTTCCACCCCTCCCAGGTTCATTGCTGTTGCAATGTGCATTTTGGGTTTTCTAAAGTTCTGTATGATTTTTGTTATTGAGTTTCTGTAAAAGTTCATCCATAGCCACACCCCTTTCCCTAATCCCTGCCGTTATCTCCTCAACAGGCCTCTCCCTCCCCATTGTACCCCCTCAATGGCCTGTCCCAGTCATTGTACCTTCTGTTGTATCTTATCAATGGACACTCCTTGGTATTTGATGGCTCTGGCAGAGCCAGATGGTTCAGCCGAGGCTTCAGGTATCCCCACACCCCTTTTGCCCTGAAATGGCCATGCCAATGCCCCCTGTACCTAAATCACTCCCCCTCATTTCCATCAGTAACGCCCCTTTGTACTTAAGGGCAGGGGAGAGCCAAAATCCTCACTCACACTCACCCTCTCACACCTGGGCTTTTGCCCTACATAAACACCTTCCTAATCACCACCCAGTGTGAGTTCACTCCTTTTCTTCCAAGCAAAGTCAGGTCTCTGTCTGAAATCTGGACCCAAAAGAATAACTTGTTTATATGGGATCTGAAGAGCAGAGCCAGCCAGGAGACAAGCTCAGAAGAGCCACAGTTCACCAGTCCAGCTTTATTTCTGTGTCCCCGTCAGCCTGAGTGTCCCCCGGGAGCAGGGCCAGACCTCGGCTCAGGGGCAGCCACACCTTTCCTGGTTTTCTCTCTCTCATGGTTTTCTCCGGGCATTTTTGTGCTGATCCCAGTGTCCCTGATCAGGAAACAGCAGGGGATGATCCTCTGCACAGGGTGCTGAATTCCAGCAGGATTCCAGCAGAGATTCCAGCAGAGATTCCAGCAGAATTCCAGCAGAGATTCCAGCAGAGATTCCAGCAGGATTCCAGCAGGATTCCAGCAGAGATTCCAGCAGAGATTCCAGCAGGATTCCAGCAGAGATTCCAGCAGGGATCCAGCAGGATTCCAGCAGGATTCCAGCAGGATTCCAGCAGGGATTCCAGCAGGATTCCAGCAGGAATTCCAGCAGGATTCCAGCAGGGATCCAGCAGGATTCCAGCAGGATTCCAGCAGGAATTCCAGCAGGATTCCAGCAGGATTCCAGCAGGATTCCAGCAGGATTCCAGCAGGATTCCAGCAGGATTCCAGCAGGATTCCAGCAGGATTCCAGCAGGATTCCAGCAGGATTCCAGCAGGATTCCAGCAGGATTCCAGCAGGATTCCAGCAGGATTCCAGCAGGATTCCAGCAGGATTCCAGCAGGATTCCAGCAGGATTCCAGCAGGATTCCAGCAGGATTCCAGCAGGATTCCAGCAGGATTCCAGCAGGATTCCAGCAGGATTCCAGCAGGATTCCAGCAGGATTCCAGCAGGATTCCAGCAGGATTCCAGCAGGATTCCAGCAGGATTCCAGCAGGATTCCAGCAGGATTCCAGCAGGATTCCAGCAGGATTCCAGCAGGATTCCAGCAGGATTCCAGCAGGATTCCAGCAGGATTCCAGCAGGATTCCAGCAGGATTCCAGCAGGATTCCAGCAGGATTCCAGCAGGATTCCAGCAGGGATTCCAGCAGGGATCCAGCAGGATTCCAGCAGGATTCCAGCAGGGATCCAGCAGGATTCCAGCAGGATTTCAGCAGGGATCCAGCAGGATTCCAGCAGGATTCCAGCAGGGATCCAGCAGGATTCCAGCAGGATTCCAGCAGGGATCCAGCAGGATTCCAGCAGGATTCCAGCAGGGATTTCAGCAGGGATTCAGCAGGATTCCAGCAGGATTCCAGCAGAGGGTCCAGCATGGATTCCAGCAGGATTCCAGCAGGGATTCCAGCAGGAATTCTCACAGGGATTCCCACAGGGATTCCAGCAGGGATTCCAGCATGGATTCCAACAGGATTTCAGCAGTGATTCCAGCAAGATTCCAGCAAGGATTCCAACAAGGATCCAGCAGGATTCCAGCAGGGATTCCAGCAGGATTCCAGCAGGGATTCCCACCTTTCCTGGGGAATGTGGAGGAACCTTCTGGCACTGGATGCTCGGACCCCTCTCCTTTTCCATGGCAGAGGGCTGTTCCCATAGAGTTTTGCTCCAGGTGAATCCCATCGTGCCGGAGCTCAGGGAATTCTTCCCTGGCGTGTTCAGCACCACAGCCTGGAGGGGCTGAGGGAGACACTGCTCAGTGTCAGCTGTCACAGCCCCAAATCCACTGAGGGTGCTTTGTTTGCTTGAGAACTGCAATAAAACCCATAAATTCACCTCCACCAGCTTCACACCGGCTCAGCTATTTCTCCCTTGTAGGAGTTTGGTTTATCTCCCCTCAATTACTGTTAAACACACCGACATCACTCGGCAATAAAACCCACTGACAAGACTCAACAGTAAAACCCACTGAGACAATTCAACATTAAAATCCACTGACATANAAAAATTCAGCTCTAAAATCCACTGACAAAACTCAACACTAAAATCCACAGACACAATTCAACATTAAAATCCACTGACATAAACACGAAAAGCCAGTGACAAAATTCAACACTAAAACCCACTGACACAATTCAATACTAAAATCCACTGAGACAATTCAATATTAAAACTCACTAACATAATTCAACAGTAAAATCCCCTGACAAGATTCAGCACTAATACCCACTGAGACAATTCAACACTAAAATCCACTGACATAAACACTAAAATCCATTGACAAAATTCAACACTAAAACCCACTGACAAGATTCAACAGTAAAACCCACTTGATAAAATTCAACACTAAAATCCACTGACAAAACTCAACACTAAAATGCACGGACACAATTCAACATGAAAATCCATTGACAAGATTCAACACTAAAATCCACTGAAAAATTCAACAGTAAAATCCACTGACACAATCCAACATGAAAATCCNTAAAATCCACTTAGAAAATTCAACACTAAAACTCACTGACACAATTCAGCTCTAAAATCTACTGATAACACTCAGCACTAAAATCCATGGGCAAAATTCAACGCTAAAACTCACTGACATAAACACTACAATCCACTGAGACAATTCAACACTAAAATCCACAGACAAAATTCAACAGTAAAACCCATTGACATAATTCAATGCTAAAATCCACTGACATAAACACTAAAAGACAGCGACAAAATTTGACACTAAAACCGACTGACAAGATTCAGCACTAAAATCTATTGACAAAATTTAACACTAAAACCCACTGATACAATTCAACATTAAAACCCACTGACATAATTCAACAGTAAAATCCACAGACAAAATTCAACACTAAAATCCACTGAGACAATTCAACACTAAAATCCACTGAAAAATTCAACATGAAAATCCACTGACACAATTCAATAGTAAAATCCACTGACATAAACACTAAAAGACAGCGACAAAATTTGACACTAAAACCGACTGACAAGATTCAGCACTAAAATCTATTGACAAAATTTAACACTAAAATCCACTTGACATAATTCAACACTAAAATCCACTGACAAAATTCAACACTAAAATCCAATGACATAAACACTAAAATCCACTTAGACAATTCAACACTAAAATCCATGGACAGAATTCAGCTCTAAAATCCACTGACACAATTCAACATTAAAACCCACTGACAAAATTCAGCACTAAAACTGACTGACAAGATTCAACACTAAAATCCACTTGACAAAATTCATCTCTAAAATCCGCTGACACAATTCAACACTAAAACCCACTGACACAATTCGACATTAAAACCCACTGACAAAAGTCAACATTAAAATCCACTGNGTCAGCATTAAAATCCACTGACACAATTCAACACTAAAATCCACTGACATAAACACTAAAAGACAGTGACAAAATGCAGCACTAAAACTGACTGACAAGATTCAACACTAAAATCCACTTGACAAAATTCATCTCTAAAATCCGCTGACACAATTCAACACTAAAACCCACTGACACAATTCGACATTAAAACCCACTGACAAAAGTCAACATTAAAATCCACTGACAAAATTCAACAGTAAAATCTACTGACGTAAACACTAAAACCCACTGACAAAATCCAACACTGAAACCCACTGGCACAATTCAACACTAAAACCCACTGACACAATTTGACATTAAAACTGACTGACAAGATTCAACACTAAAATCCAGTGACAAAATCCAACACTGAAACCCACTGGCACAATTCAACACTAAAAGCCACTGACACAATTCAGCTCTAAATTCCACTGATAAAACTCAGCACTAAAATCCACTGACACAATTCAACACTAAAATCCACTGACATTCAACACTAAAACCCACTGACAAAAGTCAACATTACAACCCACTGACAAAAGTCATCATTTAAATCCACTTGATAAAATTCAACACTAAAAGCCATTGACGCAATTCAACACTAAAACCCATGGACACAATTCACCACTAAAATCGATGGACATAAACGCTAAAACCCACTGACAAGATTCAACACTGAAATCCACTGACATAAACACTAAAATCCACTGACACAATCCAACATGAAAATCCACTGACATAAACACTAAAAGACAGTGACAAAATTCAACACTAAAACTGACTGACAAGATTCAGCACTAAAATCTATTGACAAAATTTAACACTAAAATCCACTTGATAAAATTCAACATTAAAATCCAGTGACAAAATTCAACACTAAAATCCACTGAGAATTCAACACTAAAATCCACCGAGGCAATTCAATACTAAAACCCACTAATATAATTCAATAGTAAAATCCCCTGACAAGATTCAACACTAAAATCCACTGAGACAATTCAACACTAAAATCCACTGAAAAATTCAACATTAAAATCCACTGACACAATCCAACATGAAAATCCACTGACACAATTCAACAGTAAAATCCACTGACATAAACACTAAAACCCACTGAGAAAATTCAACACTGAAACACACTGACACAATTCAATACTAAAACCCACTGACAAAACTCAACATTAAAATCCACGGACACAATTCAACATTAAAATCCACTGACATAATTCAATATTAAAACCCACTGACAAAAGTCAACACTAAAATCCACTTGATAAAATTCAACACCAAAACCCACTGACACAATTCAACACTAAAACCCACTGACACAATTCGACATTAAAACCCACTGACAAAATTCAACACTAAAATTCCTTCTGCCCCTTTCCTGCCACCTGCTGATGGCAGCACGGAGGTGCCCAGGGTAGGTGGGACCACAATTCCTGCTGGGAATTCTCCAGGGTGTTGGATTCCTGCTGCAAAACCAGCCCTGCCCCATCAAGGCAGTTGTTCCTGTGCTCAGCACATTGTTCACTCCCTCTCTCCAGATGGAACAGATTAGCCGGGCCCTGAAATGTTGTTAAATAAAATACGCAAAAAGAAAATACAATTATTGCTAAAGTGAAAACATACCGCATGGGATTATTAAAAGACCAAGATGTTTTACATTTTAAGGATGTTCTGCAGGTTTTGTTTGGTGGTTTTTTTGTTCCCAGTCTTCATGCACTGAAAGCTTGCAGGGGTAGTGTTAAATTTTTCCATGTGATCTCAGGGAACTCTCTCTCTCTCTCTGACAGGGATGGGGTTGCCCTCTGTCCCTGGCTGAGAGCTCAGGGCTGTGAGGTGGGAATTTCGGGAGCCCAAATCCGTGTTTTCTGCTCCTTCAGTGGGCACCAAGCTCAGGAGCTTGGCAGAGTTTGTGTTCACCACGTAAAGGGTGAATTCCTTGTGCTGCTTCTTCCCCGTGCCCAGGTGGAGAGGAAGCTTGGCCAGGAGAATTCCCAGTGGTCAGAGGAGTTCCCTGAGTGTCCCTTTCCCCCAAATCCCATCCCATAGTGTCATTATCTACCAGATCCCATTCCTGAGTGTCACTTTTCCCCCACATCCCAGCCCTGAATGTCACTTCCCACCAAATCCCATCCCTGGGTGTCATTTCCCCCCAAATCTCATCCCTGAATTTAATTTCCCACCAATCCCATCCCTGAGTGTCATTTCCCCTCAGACCCCATCCCTGACTGTCCTTTCTCACCAATCCCATCCCTGAGTGTCATTTCCCCCCAAATCTCATCCTTGAATTTAATTTCCCACCAATCCCATTGCTGACTATCATTTCCTCCCAAATCCCATCCCTGAGTGTCATTTCCCACCAAATCCCATCCTTAACTGTCACTTTGCCCCAAATCCCATCTCCGACTGTCATTTCCCACAAAATCCCATCCCTGAATGTCATTTCCTCCCAAATCCCATCCCTGAGTGTCATTTCCCCCCAGATCCCATCTGAACCCAACTCTCTGCAAAAGCCTCCGAAATTCTCCAGGTTTGTGTGCTGTGCTAAGCTCAGTGTAATAATTACTGATTTTATACTGATTTTAGTACCACAGACTTGTGGGATGGTTTGGGGTGGAAGGGACATTAAAGCTCCTCTTGTGCCACCCCAGCCATGGGCAGGGACACTTTTCACTGTCCCAGGCTGCTCCAAGCCCTGCCCAACCTGGCCTTGGACATCCCAGGGCTCCAGGAGCAGCCACAGCTTCTCTTTAATCCTCTCCAAGATTATTTTTGAAAGGATTTTGCAAACCTTGATCTCTGGAGGATCACTCAGGGCTGAAGTTGTTTGCTAATTTCAGGGATACCCAGCAGGTGGGAAGTGGAGATGGATAACGTGAGGCCTGCAGTGATTTTGGCTACAGAAAACACAAAAATAACTGAGGAGAGTCCTCAGCAAGTCCCCAGCTCGGAGAGTTTGGGCAGCAGCGCCTCGATGAGTTCATTTGAGCACACATTTAATGCCTTTCCTGGATCTGGCAGACGTTTTCAGGTGTGTGGCGACAATAAATCACTTTTTAAACGGCCTTGAAAGGGGAGTTTTGAGCGGAGCCGCCTCCGTTAACGTCCCAGCTCTCTCCTGAGCATCACTCCATCTCCTTAATGTCCCTCCACCTCCATCAACTGCCTCGTGATGGATGGAAAATAAATTCAGCTCCTCGAAACCGTTCTCTCCCATTTGGTTTGGAACGACTCGGGGCCGTGCTGGTGGCTGGTGACTGATGACAGGACTTGTCCCCAGCAGCCCCAGCCTGGCTTTTCACCAGCCTCTCACTCACCGAGGACATTTCCAAGGAAAGGAAGGGGGTTTTTTGGGGGGGATGTTCAGCCACATCTGCACTGCAGAGCACAGCTGGAGAGGCAGGCGTGCCTCCCCCCTGCTCATTAATTAGGGAGAAGTTATTAGAAAACCTGGAAACACAGAGCTGGAAATAAAAAAAAAAATAATAATAAAAAATAAATTCTCACTTTAATCAGATTTTTCCTGTGACCACGTGGAAAATCCCACCCCCCAAATCTGTCTCAAAATAATTCGTAAAATTTCATAGAACCACCCCCCAAAATCCTGCCCTAGTTCAGGTGCTTTGTCAGCAGGAGAGGGGCAATTTTCGCCACACAAAAAAACTCCTGAAATGTTGCAAATTCCTTTAAAAAAGGACACAAAATAGAGCCTGGCTGATTTTTACGAGGTGCCTTCAAAAGAACCATGAATTTTTAGCAGAATTCTGATGATTCCAGGGTGTTTTTTCCATATCATGGTGCCTTGAGAGTGCATCAGGTGTGTGAGTATAAAAAACATCAATATTTATTTAAAAGGTCGATGTTTTCTGTCCTGAGAAAAAAAAAAACCTGCAAGCCTGTGGTATGTCCAAAATGCTGCTTTTTTAGCAGGCAGGAACATTTCTCCGGTGGAAAACTCTCTGCAGAAAACCAAATATTAGGGGAAGGCTTGTGGAATGTGTTTGCCATGGCAAAGGGAAAAGCGGCGGTGGGAAAAGTGCTGAGCGGGGCTTTGCATTTTAAAAATGTTTGCAGATTCATGGAAAAGTGGGAATGCAGCAGCAGGAGAGGGAGCTGCTGCTGCTGCTGGTGCTGATGACAACTTACTTTCCTTTCAAAAAAAACCAGCTGCTTGTGGCAGCCTGGGGATGAAGTGATGGGCTGAGAGGAGTTTTGTTCCAGAATATCAGAATTAAAGTGGGGAATGGACCAAAATCTTCATCCCTATGGGAATCCAGCCCAGCCCTCTCAGGTGGGGACAAAGGGACTCCCATTTCAATCAGCTTTTCCACTCTCAGTGCCTTCATAATTTCTATTCCATCCCAATGAAACCACCCACAATCTGCTGGTTTCGGAGCATTCCCAGATTCCCGGGGGACAGAGCTGATGTCTCAATGAGGTTTTGCTGTTAATTAAATGTTCTCCCAGCAGATCCTCTCTGAGCCCCACAGCCCCTCATCCCTGCAGTGACTCCAGCTCTGGGAATGCAGGTTCACCTCTGGATTTAAATCTGATTTAAACCTGAGCTCTGCCACAAGCCCCCCCAGGGTGATTTTATCAAGTCACTTAATCCATCAGGATCTTGGCTTTCCCAGCCAGAATTCAGGAAGAAAAGCCTTTCCCTCCATCCCGTGAAGTGTTTTGCAAAGAGGCCTCGGTGATGTACTTAGGGATTTCCTCTTTGGAAGCTGAAACACCTCAAATCCTGTCAGAGCCCCTCCAAACGTTCCAGCCCAATAAAGTTCAAATGGGGAATAACACATTTGTTAAAAGAGGCCCCTGATTTTATGCTGAGAGGGGATGACATGGCCAAGAGACCATACATCCCTCAAAAATAAAATAAAATAAAAAAGAAATAAAAAATGAGGACAAGATTACCCAGCCAACGTAAACTTGAGTGGCGTGGTCGGGGTTTTTAAGGTTTTTAGAGACACTTGGAATGAAAGAGGGGGAAAAAAATCCCAGAGCCAAGTCCCAGGCAGCACACAGCCTGTGTACACTGCAGGAGGAAACTTGGGTTATGAGCAAATATTTTAGTACAAATCAAATGCCTTCCAGGGATCAGCAGCTGGGAAGGCGGGAAGAAATTAATATTGGAAGCTTTAGAACTTCCCAGAACTATATTCCCCTCCCCGTCCCTTGATTGAGGGAATTAACTTTTATTTTATTAACTTTTTAATGCCCTTCTCCCATCCAGGGTGCTCTGAAGGGTTTTTTCTCCCCCTCCTCCAAAAGGGCTGCCCTGGGGATGTTGCTCTTCTGAGGCTTTAAGTAGCAGCTGGCTGTGATTAAGTGGATTGGGAGGATCAGTGCTTGATTAACTTTGAGCTGCTCCCGCTTTGCTCGGGTTCCTGCAGGAGAATTAATCCCTGGGCTGGGGAGAATGTTGGGCTCTAATGGATACCAGACCCTGGGAGCCCACCCAGTGCCAGAGCCCGGCCTGGGCACGTCCAGGCTTCACCTCCCTGTCCTGCGGAGCTGGAACTCCTGTGGGATGGAGAGGAGCTTTGCTAGGTTGGGTTTTAGGCTGGATTTTAGGCTGGGTGTTGGTGAACTCGCCCAGTTTCCACCCAGCTCCGTGTCTCAGTTTGTTACTCTGTTATGGGATTTTTCACTGTGAAAAATCCCAAATGCGCTGTGGAGAATCGTGGAATGGGTTGGGTTGGAAAGAACCTTAAAAATTATCCATAAAGATTATCCTTAAATTTTATCCTTAAATATTATTCTTAAATATTATCCTTAAAAATTAGGAAATATCTTTAAAATATTATTATTAATAATATAATTATTATAATATTATTAATATATAATATATGGGCAGGGACACCTTCCACCATCCCAGGCTACTCCAACCTGGCCTTGGGCACTTCCAGGGGAAGTCACAACTCCTCTGGGAATTCTGTGCCAGGGCTTCCCCACCCTCACAGGGAACAATTTTGCCCCATCTAAAACTCCCCTCTTTCACCTTAAGGCCATTGCAGGTGTCTGCAGGGCAGAGTTTTCTTAACCAGAAGAAATTCCTGGGTAACACCAGCAGAACTGAGGGATGCAAGATTTGTTTATTTTGCCCAATAAGCAAATAAACAAATCCTGGCAAAGATCATTTTGAAAGGAATCTGTAAACTTTGATCTACCAAGGATCACTTTGGGCTGGAGTTGTTTACTAATTAATTACAGGGATTTCACACAGAAAATCAGATTTTCTGCATTGGAAGTACAACAGTGATCGAATCAAACCCCAAAACCTCAACCACTGTGATTGTTACATAAACACCGGGTTCTGAAGGTATAAAATATTCTTTTTTTTAAATCCAAATGAGATGGACACACTTTCCTGGAGGGAGATCTCTGAGCAGAGCTCCTTGCCCAAGCCCCTGGAAAACAAGGGATGTCCCTTCAGCCACGCAGGGGACTGGATTTTCTGCAGAGGCAGCACAATTTATCCGTCCTGTGCAAATTGTGACACTCTCTGGCCAAAACCTCACTGTGAGTGTCCCCAAGTGGCCAAGCCTAAGCCAGGTTTTATAATGTCCTTTTCCTTTTTTTCAAACTGAGCCCCAGAAAGGGGCAGAGACAGCGAGATGAGCACAAAACAAATGGAAATTCTCCTATTAAGGGGCATCGTTATGTAACTCTGACATTGCTGTCAGTTCCCACTGCAGAGAAATCCTCCAACAATCCCAAATCAATCCCCAAAAAAATCCTGAGCTGAGGAAGCTGCTCCCCCAAGGAGCTTCTGGTTCACTGAAACCGTGATGTAAAAATAGTAAGAATGATAAAAAAAAAAAGAGAAATAAAAATCAAGAGGGTGCAAATGGAGGCTTGGCTGGGATTCTGCACTAAATTCTGCCTTGATGGGAACGAATAAAGCTCAAGTGAAGTCCGCAGGCATCTCCTAATTATATCAGAAGGTTTTATTCCACTTAAATTTTCATGAAAGGCTCCTGATTTCTTTTTATTATTCTCCATGGGAGTATAACATGTTGGTTAACCAGCAGAAAGGAA
>SWJQ01000996.1:45934-56647 GCA_007252995.1 Zosterops borbonicus | reverse complement strand
TTTTTTTATTTTTTATATATAATTTTTTTTTTCCACAGGAACTCTTTGCCAGGCAGCATTCTGAGTTATTGATTCAGAATTATTAATTCAGAATTATTATTAATTCAGAATTATTATTAATTCAGAATTCAGGTGCATCCAGAGGAGCATCTGACACTGGCAGAGCTCACACAGCTCGTTTTTACCTCCTCTCTTCACTGCCCAAAATTCAGATTGCACCGGGTCCTTTTAGTCACCAGAAGACACAGATTGAAGATCCTCCAGCTTTATGTGTTCTCCAATATCAAATCCAGAGGCTTTTGGGCTGAATTTGATGTTGTTTTGCACTACACCGACACAGATTCTGAGATTTAGAAGGTTGAAAATTACTTTTTTATTTTTGAGATGTGTGTTGAAAATGACTTTTTTATTTTTGGGATGTGTCTCCCTTTTCTACTATTTCACACAGACCAATTTGATTGGTGACACAGAGACAAACCTCTTCGCTCCCATTGGTCAGAGCAGAGGGACATCAAGAAGTCCCTCCCAGGGAAAGGAATGAATAACAAAGTCACAGTTACAAAAATATTTTTCCTGTTTACAGGAAATTTTTCTGGGAAAAGAATTTCAGAAAATCAAAACACCTCAGGGCTACATCTCCTCACTGTGCCAGGGTGAGCAGGCACAATTCCATCACCCCACAGCTCCTGGAGTTTCCTCTTTGGGACCTCAGGGCTCTGCTCCCCAAACAGGACCCTGATGTCCCATCCCAGGCAGGTCCCACTGCAGAGATTTCCTTCCTCTGCTCAAGGAAATCATTCCTGGTTCTGATCCCTGGTGAGCCCAAAAAGGAAATCATTCCTGGTTCTGATCCCCAATGAATCCAAAAAGGAAATAATTCCTGGTTCTGATCCTTGATGAGTCCAAAAAGGAAACCATTCCTGGTTCTGATCCCCAGTGAGCACAAAGAGGAAATCATTCCTGGTTCTGATCTCTGGTGAGCCTAAAAAGGAAATAATTCCTGGTTCTGACCCCCAATGAACCCAAAAAAGGAAATAATTCCTGGTTCTAATCCCCAGTGAGCCCAAAAAGGAAACCATTCCTAGTTCTGATCTCTAATGAGCCCAAAAAGGAAATCATTCCTGGTTCTGTTCTCTGATGAGTTCAAAAGGGACATAATTCCTGGTTCTGATCTCTGATGAGCCCAAAAAGGAAACCATTCCTGGTTCAGATCCCAAATGAGCCCAAAAAGGAAACCATTCCTGGTTCTGATCTCCAATGAGCCCAAAAAGCAAATTGTTCCTGGTTCTGATCCTTGATGAGCCCAAAAAGGAAATCATTCCTGGTTCTGATCTCTAATGAGTCCAAACAGGAAATCATTCCTGGTTCTGACCCCCAATGAGCCCCAAAAGGAACTCATTCCTGATTCTGATCCTTGATGAGCCCAAACAGGAAATCATTCCTGGTTCTGATCCCCAGTGAGCCCAAACTGGGGTCATTCCATCATTTCAGAGAGGCCTCCAAATCAGCTCCATCCCTTTCTGCTCCCGGAGGCTCCAAAAGGGTTTGAAATATTATGGAATATTTCAGTGTCCTTAAATTTACAGGAGCCTGTCTTTGCTCTGCTGATTTCAGAGCTGCACTAAATTTTCCCCGTTGAAGTTCTGCCCCAGAAAAGACAGAACTCCCTGAGATGGGCTCCACACCAATCATTTTATCCACCATAAATCAGCCAGGTCAGCTTTAGATTACCTACAGCAATTCAGTTCTCTTCCTTATGGAAAAAAAATAATTAAAAAAAAAAAAAATCAGGGAAGGGAAAAGGAATTCCGGTGTGCAAATATCCCAGAGAACAGATTACTTATTGTTTCCAAAATATCCTCTTTAATGGCATTACCAGAAAATGAGGCTTTTACTAGAAAGATGGGCTGATTTTCCTGCCCAGGCTGGCAGCTGGGAGGTGTCCTGGACAGGGAACTCGGGAATAAATCCACGGATATTAAACACAAAACTCCTCCATGAAAAAGGAGGGAGGAGAGCTCATTCTGCTCTTGAGATGCTCTTTAATCTCTTCTTATTTTTTATGAGCTTCCACTGCAGCCTCCTCTGGGCTGGACTGGGCTGGAAAGTTTCATCCAGGAAAATTTCCCACCTGGGAATTCCCGTCCATGTTCACCAGGAAGGGTCAGGGGCTCTCCTTGCTGCTCTCAAATCATCCCTGGCCAGTTTTGTCGTGCCATCATCTCCATTCCAAGGTGGAGCTGGGAATGAGGGAGGTCAAACCTTAACAAAACCAGAATTTTGCTCTTTTCACAGCTGGATTTTTTCCCATAAAACCAACCCAAATCTTTCTGGCACTTTTGGGTTCACAAATAACGATCAGGTTTGTATTTTTCAGATGAAATTTGGATTAAAAACAAGCTCTGAGCCTCTTCTGGAGGGGATTTTTTGTGTTGCAGATTTAGTCCATCACCAGGTCTGGGCACTCTGGTTTTCAGTAGGATCCCAAACCCTGCTGATGTTTTCAGGGTCCTGCTCTAACAGGAGTAAAACCAAAGTGATGATCAGAGAGGAATTTTATTTTTAGGGAATTGGGACCACAACTTCCTGAAAACTACCAGACCAGATAATGTCTTTTTTCCCTTCTCCCTCTTCTATAGCAGACACTTGTCCTAAAAAAGTCCCCCCCACACACTTTTTGTGAAATGGACTTTTAAAATCCATCATTTCATGCAGCTCTGGCAAATCAGCTCCTGTGCTATTTCCTTCCTTTCCCTCTGCTCTCCTTTCTCAAACCCAGCCCTGCATTTTAAATCAGGCACGAGGAATAAAACTGGAGGAGCTTGAAGGGGTTGAAATCTCTTCATCGTGACAGGACCCTGAAGTTTTTTTTTTTGTGTAGGAGCCTAAATGAGGCTTTAGAAAATGATCTAAATGGATCAGCTCTGCTCAGAGCCCATCAGGCAGGGCAGGGAGATTCCTCAGGGACAGCCCAGAGCAGACTCCGAATCCCCAAGGATGGAGATCACTGTTTGCTTTCCTGCAATGAGAATTAATAAATGTCTCCATCTCCCACCAGCAGCCCTCGAGCACTGCACATAAAGGAAGCAGAATGAGTGGGGAGGGAAAAAAAAATAAAATAAAAAAAGGAATGGGATGTGTGTTTCTTCCCTTTTTTCCTTTGGTGCACATTCGTGTGCTCAGTCAGTGTTTGCACATTATTCTTTGCTCATTCCCCTGAGGATTTTGTGCCCGGACTTGGAGGCAATTCATCTGTCCTGAGCAGGTACCTGAAGAGAATGAAAAGGCCATAATTTAGGAATCTTGGCCATCTTGTCCTTGGAAGATTAATTTTTTTTGGCCTTTAAGTGTCAAGGTTGGTTAAACCGAGTCAGGCCCAGGCAGAGGGACAGACAGAGCTCTGGGATGGGGAAATTCCCAAAATATAAAATATTGGATCTTGGAGTCACTGCCCTGTCTGCACCATGGACTGAGGGGTGTTAAAACAGAAGCACTCCCTGGAAGACTGGAGTTGCTCTTTCATTTTATTTCCCTGTTTTTCTACAGAAAATTCAGTTCCTGAGCCTGTCCTGGACAGGACGGGATGTTTTTCCTTTTCTTTTCAGTTCTGTTCCAGAGGATTTCTCCTCTGCTCTGGAGATGCTTTGCTGAGGTCTGGAGGCTTTGTTGGCTTTCTCCAAAATCATCAAAAAATGAAATTAAAACCATCAAAAAATGAAATTAAAATCATCAAAAAATGAAATTAAAATTGTCAAAAAATGAAATTAAAATCATCAAAAATGAAAGTAAAATAATCAAAAAATGAAAGTAAAACCATCAAAAATGAAATTAATGTCATCAAAAAAAGAAATTAAANGATTTCTCCTCTGCTCTGGAGATGCTTTGCTGAGGTCTGGAGGCTTTGTTGGCTTTCTCAAAAATCATGAAAAAAATGAAATTAAAACCATCGAAAAATGAAATTAAAATCATCAAAAAAAGAAATTAAAATCATCCAAAAATGAAATTTAAATAATCAAAAAATGAAATTAATGTCATCAAAAAATGAAATTAAAATCATCAAAAAATGGAAGTAAAATNCAAAATCATCAAAAAATGAAATTAAAACCATCAAAAAATGAAATTAAAATCATCAAAAAATGAAATTAAAATTGTCAAAAAATGAAATTAAAATCATCAAAAATGAAAGTAAAATAATCAAAAAATGAAAGTAAAACCATCAAAAATGAAATTAATGTCATCAAAAAAAGAAATTAAAATCATCCAAAAATGAAATTTAAATAATCAAAAAATGAAATTAATGTCATCAAAAAATGAAATTAAAATCATCAAAAATGAAATTAAAATCATCAAAAAATGGAAGTAAAATCGTCAAAAAATGAAATTAAAATCCTGAAATGAAACATTTTCCTGGGCAATTAGCAGCAATGTCGGGCACCCTCTTTTGGGATTGCTGAGTGTGACTTCAGCCCCTGCAGGACAGGGGGGTTAATTTAACAAGGCATGAATTGAAATATATTAATATCTCAACAAACAGGGAGAGAATCCAAGAGGGATGGTTTGGATGGGCTTTGGGGATGTTGCCCCTACAAGCAGTGATTGATCTCCAGGAGTGAAGGTTTGGGATGGGAGGTGCCTCAAACCCACCCAGTTCCCACCTCCCACTGTCCCAGGCTGCTCCAAGCCCCATCCCGGGGCTGGGGCACAGCTTGGAGCTGGATTTAATTCCTGTGCAAACCCCACGGTGAGCCCTGAGCCAGCTGCGCCCGCGGTGCCAAACCCGCTCCCGACCCGGCGGATCAATTATGCAAAACACAAAATCTGTTTATTTTCTAGGAACTGGCTGGAAAATCAGCCCCACCAGGAGCAAAGAGCTCTTTATTCCTGCGAGCAGGGGCTGGACAAAGCACAGGAGGGTGGAAGGGTTGAGTTTATGGGGGAGAAAACCAACCTGGAGCCTGAAATTCCTTCCCTCCCTGCTGCTTCTCCTCCCAAATCACGCCGGATTCTCCACTGGCTTTCGGGGATTGTGTAAAATAACAGGAACAGAGACTCTGCCCATCACTCCTGGGTGACAGAGTGGCTCTGTCCCCACCCAGATGTGCCTCTCAGAGGTTTATGGTCTCCATCATCCTTTCCTTGGTGCCTGATGTGGCTCCAAGACCTCTGGAACATTTCCCAGCTGGATTTTTCCNCTCCAAGGCCTCTGGAACATTTCCCAGCTGGATTTTTCCCTCGTCCTCCACGGGATTTTCCTTTTCCATCAGGAAGTGAAGACAAGGCTCCAGCTCAATCTCATTTTATTGTCACCAGTTCCTCCACACTTGTCTCCTCCATCACAGTTTGTGGGGGGGATTGGAAACCTGGGAGTAGGGACTGGTTACATTCCTGCTCCAAACTGGAAATATCTTGGAGTAAAGTTGGGAATAGAGATTGGTTGTGTTCAAGTTCCCAAGTGGAAATACCCTGGAATAAACCTGGGAGTAGGGACTGGTTATATTCCAGCTCTAAACTGGAAGTATCCTGGAGTAAACCTGGAGTAAACCTGGGAGTAGGGACTGGTTATGTTCAGATCCAAACTGGAAATATCCTGGAGTAAAATTTGGAATAGGGACTGGTTCTATTCCTGCTCCAAACTGGAAATAACTTGGAGTAAATGGGAATTTGGACTGGTTATGTTCAGGTTCCCAAATGGAAATACCCTGGAGTAAACCTGGTGTAAACCTGGGAATAGGGACTGGTTATGTTCAGGTTCCCAAGTGGAAATATCCTGGAAATATCTTGGAGTAAAGTTGAGAATAGGGACTTTATATTCCAGCTCTAAAGTGAAAATATCCTGGAGTAAATCTGGAGTAAATTTGGAAAGAGAGACTNTTGGAAATATCCTGGAAATACCCTGGAGTAAAGTTGAGAATAGGGACTTTATATTCCAGCTCTAAAGTGAAAATATCCTGGAGTAAATCTGGAGTAAATTTGGAAAGAGAGACTGGTTATGTTCAGGCTTCCAACTGGAAATATCCTGGTGAAAACCTGGGAGTAGGGACTGGTTATATTCCAACTCCAAACTGGAATTTTCCTGGAGTAAACCTGGGAATAGGGACTGGTTATGTTCAGGATCCCAATTGGAAATATCTTGGAAATATCCTGGAGTAAAATTTGGAATAGGGACTGGTTATGTTCCAGCTCCAAACTGGAAATTTCCTGGTGAAAACCTGGAGTAGGGACTGGTAATGCTCAGATCCCAAATGGAAATTTCCTGGAGTAAACCTGGAGTAAACCTGGGAGTAGGGACTGATAATTCTCAGATCCCAACTGGAAATATCCTGATTTTAGGAATGCCTCCCTCCCCCCTTGTATTTTTTTTCAATGCAAAGTTCATCATCCTGGAGAACAGAAAGTGAAAAAGTGAGAAAACATAAAAAAAAGTTAAATTATTCCCTTTTCCCCACTTGTCACTCTTTTATAGATGGAGAAAATATTCAATGTGATGCTGTCTGGAAAAAAAAATCAGAAATAGGAATTATTTTTACATTTTTTTGACAGTTTTTGTGCATAGAAAATAATAAGCAGAGGAGAGAAGAGTCAGCAGTGAGGGAAACGAGGTGATGAAAAATTGAAGTGCTTAAAAATGAGGCAGGGAAATCTCATTTGAATATTTTTAAACGCAGGAATAAACTTCTGTGTCTGCATTAAAAATGTTGCCTGGGCTGACATTTCAAAATGAAACACGGGTTTTTCATTTCAGGGCTTTTATTTCATATCCACAAACACGAAATCAAACTGGGCTTTGAAATGAAAACACCGCAGGGAAAATAATATTTTCAATTGAATTTTTATTTTATTTTATTTTATTATTATTTTTTTTGCCTCAGTCTCCTCCAACGAATAAATAATTTGATTTTCCAGGAAACTGTTAAAGAGCGTGAAACGTAATGGAACAAAATATTTGGAGCAAAACAGGATTTTGCTGGAATATCTGGGAGTTCCCAGGGATTATTTCTGATATTTTTATTCATCTATTGAGGAAGACTCTGCTCCCCAATATTTGGGGGTCATTTGAATTAAATTAATAAGCTGTAAATAAAATATTTGTTGTTATTTAGGGGTTTTAGCAGCTCATGGAGTTTCTGCTGAATTTCTCCTCCATGGGATATTTTTTGGGACAGACAAAGGATGATGTTCCCCCACTAGAAAATGGAAAATTCCTCTTTAATCCAGGAGTTCCTTGGGGTGGGAAAGAAATTATATTTTAGCTGTGGCCAGTCAGGAGGATGGGCGTGAATTATCTCTGGAAATCTTGGGAGAAAAGAGATGAAATGATATTTTGGCTCTGGAAATCTCAGAAAAATGGGGATTAAATGATGTTTTGGCTCTGGAGATCTCAGGAGAAAGGGAATGAAATCGTTCTTTAGCCCGGAAAACTCAAGAGAAAGTTGATGAAATGATGTTTTAACTCTGGAAATCTCAGGAGAAAAAGGATGAAATGATATTTTAGCTCTAGAAAGCTCAGAAGAAAATGACTGAAATGATGTTTTAGCTGTGGCAACTTGGGAAAATGGGGATGAAATGATATTTTAGCTCTGGAAAACCCAGGAGAATGGAGATTAAATGGTATTTTAGGTATGACAAGCTCAGGAGAATGGGGATGAAATGATATTTTAGCTCTGGAAATCTCAGAAGAATATGGATGAAATGATGTTTCAGCTATGGCAAATCAGGAAAATGGGGATGAAATGACATTTTAGCCNCGCTGGGGAAAATGGCATTTCAGCCATGGCAAGTCAGGAAAATGGGGATGAAATGATATTTTACCTCTAGAAATCTCAGAAGAATATGGATGAAATGATGTTTCAGCTATGGCAAATCAGGAAAATGGGGATGAAATGACATTTTAGCCCTGGAAATCTCAGAAGAAGATGAGTGAAATGATGTTTTAGCTCTGGAAATCTCAGGAGAAGATGAGTGAAATGATGTTTTAGCTCTGGAAATCTCAGGAGAAGATGAGTGAAATGATGTTTTAGCTCTGGAAATCTCAGGAGAAGATGAGTGAAATGATGTTTTAGCTCTGGAAATCTCAGCACAATAGGGATGAAATGATGTTTTAGCCATGACAAGCTCAGGAGAAGGTGACTGAAATTATGTTCCAGCTCCAGCAGGCTCAGCAGGATCCCACCTCCCATCCCAAACTTCTCCCTGCTCTCATTGTTGTGTTTTACACCACCCCAAGTGTCCCTGACCCAAATCTGGGGAGTGGAAGGAGCTGATCCTTGAACCCAAACCATCCCTGACCCTTCTCCCTGTAACCCTTCAGGGCAAACCTGAGAAATTTGGGGTTTTCAGGACTTTTCTCTGAGTTCTCCACAATCAGGAGCTTCTCCAGGTGTGAGCGCACAGGGAGCAGAATTTTGCCTTCTGTTGCATTTTTTTGGGGGGTACAAACCACCCTGTGCATGGCTGGGGTGGGGATGGAACCAGCTGGGGCCTCTCCAGCTGCACAGGGCAGATTTTGGATCATTTTTTACCTAAAGAACACACAAATATATCAGCAGGGAGCATTTCCCATTAAGGCTGGTGATGAATTCAGTGCTGAAAACTCCTTTAAAAGGCTGCACAACATCAGGGAGAAGAGCAGGAACTGAGAGGAGCCCAGAGGGTGAAAACAGATCCAGAGCAGCTCTAGAGGGCACTAAAGATCTTTGGGATTTCTCAGCCCAAGAAGAGAAAGCTCCAAATTGCTTTTTACACTTTATTATTTAAAAAAAAAAAATAATGAAAAATAAAATAAAATTAACCCTCTTCAGCAACAAGTGGCACCACATCAGACTCTGATGTTGCAGCTGCTCCCCTTTTTTAACCACTAATAGCAGGGAGAGCTGAGCTCTGTTTGCTTTTGGGGTTTCTTTCTCTTTGGAGTTGTGTGGACTCGATTTTTGGCAGGGCAGGATCTGCTCAGCACAAAGAAATCTCATTCTGTGAATCAGAAAACCAGCCTGAGCTGCTGAGAAATGACAATTCCTCATCAGTGGTGGCTGGAGCAGAGGGACCACAAAGAGATCTGGTCGTGTTAAAAAGAAAAAAAAAAAAAAAAAATTCAAAAATTCCCTTTTCTGTGTTTCATGGCTCTGAAACATCTGGGTTTGGCTGGGCTGCAGCTGCTCCTTTCTTGTGGGATTTTTTTCCTGCCATCAGGAGTTGGAAATCTCACAAGAAATCCTGTGCTGATGAGATTCCCAGCCTGATACAGGCGGCCTGTGAGAGAGAAAACTGCTGATTAAAAATTGGATTTCGGAGCTTTGCATGAGTCAGGGCAAAGCCCTCCAAGAGACGAGGATCTGAAGAGCTGAGATTGTTTGCAGATTGCAAATTGAGCCCGATACTGTGGGTAAAATCTGAGTTTTCAACCAGCCTGGGATATCTTTTCCCTGCCAGGATGTTCAGGATTTATTCCGTGCAGGAATCTGCAGAGTCATCCTGTTTTCCCTGGGTGTCCTGTCAGCTTTGCAGCAGCCCAGAATTAGAAATCAGAGCTCTGTCTGCTGCCTAATGACACGGCCAGAGCTGCTTTCCCTGCAGCTTTTATTCTGGAAATGTGGCCCTAAATAATAATTTGATATTTAATTTTTTTATAATGATATTTATATTAAATGATATTTAATAATTTGATAATTTCCCTGCTCTGGTTTCACTGGGAATCTGCCCCGTGGGCTCCAGCCTCAAGTGTGGGCACAAAAAACATCACAGGGTGCAAAAAATAAAAATCCTGACAGAGCCATGGGTGCACCTCAGGAAGGTGAAGATTTGGGAATTAAAATAATTTGATTTCTCTCAGCTGATCCTGAGCCCTTGTCCAGATCCTTTCTGGTGCCCTGAGGGTATTTAATTATCCTCTCCCCAAATTAATTGCAGACAGGGAGGCTGCAGACACCGAGATATCCTGGTGAATTGTTAGAACCGAACTCCTGCAAGTCTGGCCAGTTCTTCCCCACCCCAAAGTGATGCTGCCAGTGCTTTGGGAGCTGCAGAATTCCCTCCAAAAGGAGCCAATTCCTGACCCTCCTCCTTTGGAAGGGATGCAAGTGGAAATCATGAGCTGTAGGCACAATTTGGGGACAGGTCTGAGCTGAGTTCAGGCTTGGTTTGAGTTAAAATTGAGCTATAAAAGGTATTTTTAAGCCAAAGGGGAGGCAGATGAGAGCAGTGGGCAGGGATGGGGCTGGGGGTGACTCTCCAGGAAGGGGCTGAGAGCAGGATGGGTGTGAGATATGGACTTGATACCTTAGGAAGGCTGAGCATGAACAAAGACTGAGCAGAGCTAAATAAAGAATAAAAAATAAAGAATAAATAGAAAATAGAACAGAGAATAATAGAGAATAAAGCAGAGATTTATTCCAAGGCCTCCAGGATCCACCTTGGGCAGGACAAGAGCCTGGCCAGGGCTACACCCAAGGGGGACCCAAAATGGTCCCCAAATGGCCAAAGGGTCCCCAGGTGTGACACTTGGATCAGTTTTGGTCCATTTGCAGCTTGGGGTTGAATTGTCCAATTGCAGCTGCAGGTTGTGAGGTCCCATCCTTGTTGTTCCTCCCTCCAGCCCCCCTTGTTTGTGCTCTTGGGCCTGAGAGTTGTCCTTGGTGTCCATTTGGGCAAGGATTTGTTTTGTGTCCCTGCTGTGTGCAGAGCTGAGTGACACTGACTGTGAGCTCAGGGCTGCCCCCC
>SWJQ01000996.1:15779-29524 GCA_007252995.1 Zosterops borbonicus | reverse complement strand
GAATGGGATGGAATGGAATGGAATGGGATAGCATGGGATGAAATGGGACGGAATGGGATGGAATGGAATGGAATGTCCCTTCCAATAATAGCTCCAGGTTGAGTTTAATTTAGAGTAGAACCTTCTGTGGGACAGGACACCAGGGTGTATCAGCAAAGGGATTGAGGAAGGGCATTGTAACATCTCACAGATGGAAGTAAGACAGGAAATCATTCACCCAACCCTTTCATTGAAAATTTGGATCCATATTTACTAAATATTGTTCCTGGAGACTGAAAACTTCCAAACAAAAAATCACTGTTTCTGCACCAAGTCAGAATAGTTGAATTTTTAGATGTTAATGGAAACTTGAGCTCCAAACAAGGAGAAAGCCAAAGAATTTGCAGGAATTATCAAATGAATCCTCTCTAGTAATGAGCACATTGAGGGAACCCGCATCTGCTCACGGGTAATTCATGGACAGGAACTCAGAGAACTCCTTTAATGTGAATTTCTGTGTGAATTATTCACTGTGGCACACAGTCCCTGTTTTGGTGGGGAAAAGGGCATGTAGACACGGATTCCAGGGACGCTCAGGGTCCCACTCTCCTTTTTTTCCCTGTGAATGTGGAGCCAGAGGAGAAGACTCTCATCCACAGACTCTTTCCTCCCTCACCTGGAATTTGGGTTGGTGACACCACTCTAGGCTCTTCCCAAAATTATTCCAGCCTCATAAATTCAAAATACTCATCCCTGCAGTGGGATCAGGTGTGGTGGGAGAAAAAGATTGGACCCTGAGGGGGTGTGACCACTGATTTTAGGGCAAATGTCCTTAATAAATAACGAAGGCACCAATGGGAGAACAGAAAAAGGAGAAAATGGGTGTATTTAGTGCTTCTCTGGCATATTTGTACCACAGTAACCTCCAAATAAATTTCCTGGTGATTTATAAGATAAAAATAGGGGAAGAAAAAAAGAAAGATAATGAATCTTGAGCTATGAACCTTGAAGAGCATTAACGCTGCTGCAGAGCAGGATTTCATGCCTGTCCATCCATCTTTTGCCATCCTGGTGGGTGGAAATAACTCTCCACCATCCCCGACACCATTTACAGGGGCACAGACAATTCCCTCTGAGCCCAGGAGGGAAAATATGAATTTACCCCTTTTCTTTTCTCCTCTTGGATGTGATCTCTGACTGCCAAATAATCTCCAGAGCCACAGGATACCAGGATCACGGCCAGATTTTGGGAGGGTTGAGTTGGCAGCCGTGTTAAGGAATATCTCAGATCCCACCAGCAGGAAAAATTACGGGATGTGAGCAGTGAGGATTCAGCAGAGTTGATTTGCTGCGACACCAAACCCGAGCCGTCCTCAGATGATTTTCCGTGGGTTTGGGGTGGAGGAATCCATGCAGGACACCTGGAGTGTTCCTGCTCTTACAGGACAGGATCCAACCCCAAAAAATACTCCAGCAGTTCAGGGGTTGGGGGATTTTCCATCTCAGAATTCATTAAATTAAATGATGTTTCCTTGGAGCTGATCCTGGTGGATTTGGCTCCACCAAAGCTGTGCTGATGGCACTGGAATCTTCCTTTTCCATCCCTTTAGGGAGTACAGGGCAGGGAATTCCAGGATATCAACACCAAAAATTAGGGTATCACTTGATATTTTGCAATATTTTGTGATATTTTGCGATATTTTTTGATACTTTGTGATATATTTTGATATTTCTCAAACACGCCCTCAGTCGTGGCCTCTCATTTTTAGCCCCCAAAAAAAAGCCTCATTTTAACCCTCAGGAGAGAGCTGGAAGGAAACATTTCCCTGTCATCCCCAGCGCCAAAAGGGAAGCGGGAGAAACAGAAGGAAGCTGCAATGATAATACCAAAATAATCCCGCCAGATGTTAGAGCCATTAGCCCCTTCTCCCTCCAGCCCCAGATGTGTTTGAAGAGAGATTCATGGTGACATAATGAATCAGGAGGGGAAAGGATGGGAGCCACGGGGATGATGTAAGGAAAAGAGAAAAAAAGGGAAAAAAAAGGAAAAAAAAAAAAGAAAAAAAAAGGAAAAAAAAAGAGGAGATTGTTGAAGTCTTTTGGAAGGGAAGGAGGAAGGCTCAGAGCAGGATTTTGGAAGTCTCCCATCAGTGAGATGAGCAGATTTTTTGCAGCAGGAGGAGAATTGAGAACATGTAAAGCCACTGAGGAGAGGAATGAGCAGCACAAGAGCAAATCAAAGCAGATTTGCTGGAAATCTGGAATCATCAAAGCAGATTTGCTGGAAATCTGGAATCTGGAAATCCAGATTGGCAATAAAAGAATTTTCAGGCAGATTCTTAAAAAAATAAAATAAAATTAATTAATGCAGTTTTCAGCTGGATCAGCAGGAATTGTGGAGTTCTAGGTGGGAGCAGAGGAGTCAGTCAAAACCCAGACTGGGATCCCGTAGCTCCAAATTTGGGGGAATTTGGCTGGGAGACCCTTCCACAAACAGGATTTATGATTTAGGAGAAGGGAGACCTTGGGCTAATTCTGCCGAATGTTTCATTTCCTCCAAATCCTCCTAAACTTTCATTTCAGGGGCAAATATTGGCAAAGGCCTGAGGGGGAGGGAGACGCTTTGACATTTTTAAATGACATTTTTTTCTCCCTATTTCCAGCAAAGAGCTGGAACCATTTTGGAATGAGCAGGAAACGAGCACGAACTCTGCCCACGAGGAGAAAAATGAAACTTTCACCTCAGCTTTGGGAGCAGCTCTGATGATCCCCCTGTATCTTTATTAGCAAAAAAAAAAAACAAAACCTGGGCTTTGACTAGAAAAATGATTTTTCCTTTATTTTTATTGGTTATTCTAATTTGTAATGGAATATTTTTATGTAATATTTTTGTAATATTTGCAAAATATTTTGTAATAAATATAATAAATATATAATAAATATAATAAAAAATATAATAAATGTATAATAAATATATATAAGAAATATAATAAATATAATAAATATATAATAAATATAATAGAAAAATATATAATAAATATATNCCCCATCAGGCTGTGGCAATTTGGGATGAATTAATCTGGGATTCATTCAGGGCGTGGAAATCGGGGCAGAATAAAAACGAGGAAAAGTGACTTTTTCATTGTGTTTCTTCTGTTTTCTGTGACAAAATATTANTGTAATAATATAATAAATATTAATAATTTGATAATATAAAAATATTCCATTACAAGTTTTTTTGTTTTGTTTTGTTGTTGGTTTTTTGTTTTGTTTTGTTTTGTTTTGTTTTGTTTTGTTTTTTTGGGGGTTTTTTTTGTGTTTTTTTGGGGGTTTTTTTTGGGTTTTTTTGTAATGGTTATTTTTAAAAATGGTTATTTATTTATTAATTAATTTATTTTGTTATTTTTAGATTTATTTATTATTTTGCAATGGTTATTTATACAAACTTCATTGCAATGGTTTTTCCATCACTTTTGTTGTGCCCTGAATTGCAGGGGGATTGTCCCAGCTCAGCCTAAAACCTGAAATTCTTGAGTTAAAGTCTTGCAGGAACCAGAATTGACAGTGCTAAACATCATCTGAAGAGCTCAGCAGGAACCTGACTCAGGGCTCAGGGCTGTGGAAAGGAATTAAGAAACATGGGATGATTGTGTTACATTTTCCTGGAAGGAGCCAGGCTGGAGAACAACAGGGAGCAAAGGTATTACTGGAATAATTATTAAAAATACCCTCCAAAAAAATCCCAAAAAAAACAAAACCACCACCAATTATTTTTAGCACAGTAGAATATCTGTTAACAAATTATTATTCTCCTATCTGTGGCAGTGGTGGATGTTCTAACAAACCCTTTCTTTAAAGGAAGAGATGAATAAAAACAAGGAAAATTGACTTTTTCATTTGTGTTTCTTCTGTTTTCTGTGACAAAATATTAAAATTCCCCCTCCTGGAGCTCCAGACCTCCCCAATATCTCATCAGCTGGGCAAGGAGAGAAATTCTGGCATCCAGCTCGAGTTTCCAACCTGTTCATACCCATTCTGACCTTGAAATCCATTCCCTGGGCACAAAAGGGAGCTGGATCCAGGAACTGGGGTGAGGAATCCAGGGAGGGAAAGGGAAGGCACAAGGGGAGGATGCTCTGCTGGGATCCAAACCTGCTCCTTTCTCCTGACAACCCCATCAGGCTGTGGCAATTTGGGATGAATTAATCTGGGATTCATTCAGGGCGTGGAAATCAGGACAGAATAAAAACAAGGAAAAGTGACTTTTTCATTTATGTTTCTTCTGTTTTCTGTGACAAAATATTAAAATTCCCCCCCCCTGAGCTCCAGACCTCCCCAATATCTCATCAGCTGGGCAAGGAGAGAAATTCTGGCATCCAGCTCGAGTTTCCAACCTGTTCATACCCATTCTGACCTTGAAATCCATTCCCTGGGCACAAAAGGGAGCTGGATCCAGGAACTGGGGTGAGGAATCCAGGGAGGGAAAGGGAAGGCACAAGGGGAGGATGCTCTGCTGGGATCCAAACCTGCTCCTTTCTCCTGACAACCCCATCAGGCTGTGGCAATTTGGGATGAATTAATCTGGGATTCATTCAGGGCGTGGAAATCAGGACAGAATAAAAACAAGGAAAAGTGACTTTTTCATTTATGTTTCTTCTGTTTTCTGTGACAAAATATTAAAATTCCCCCCCCCTGAGCTCCAGACCTCCCCAGTATCTCATCAGCTGGGCAAGGAGAGAAATTCTGGCATCCAGCTCGAGTTTCCAACCTGTTCATACCCATTCTGACCTTGAAATCCATTCCCTGGGCACAAAAAGGAGCTGGATCCAGGAACTGGGGAGAGGAATCCAGGGATGGAAAGGGAAAACACAAGGGGAGGATGCTCTGCTGGGATCCAAACCTGCTCCTTCTCCTGCTCCTTTCTCCTGACAACCCCATCAGGCTGTGGCAATTTGGGGTGAATTAACCTGGGATTTATTCAAGGAATGGAAATCAGGGCAGAATTGTTTCCTCTCCCAAGAAAGTGAAGGAGTTCTGAGTTTGCAGAAGTCACTTTTTTAAGTTAGAAAAGAAGATGCCACACCGTAAAATAAGAGCAAAAAAGAGTAATTTTCTTCAAGGAAAAGCCACTTTGAGAAAGTTTTAATGAGATTTCTAAAATCCCTGATTATTTCTTGTAGAAAATTATCTCCTTTACATTCATCTCCAATGAACTCAATGGGAAAATCAATGCCGTGGGTTTAAAAGAGCAAGTCTATATAAAGAAATCAATTTATTCTTTCACCAGTCTAGTTTGAATTATGTTATATATTAATTTTCTGTCACGTATTGGATATCCAGCACCATATTTTGCCTCACTGCCCACTCCTTCAGATGCATTTCAGCATTAAACACAGTAACACACTGCAAATAAACTCCTAGAAAGAGTAGAAATAAGTTACATTTTTTACAGAGTCATTCAAAGGACTGTGGTTTAAAACTGAATTCATGATTTAGGGATGAATTGTTACTGTTACAGTTATTTTACCTTTGTTAACTTTGGGATTTTTTTCCTGCTGAACAATTCCAGCCCAGGATAAACTGGAGAAATTACGAATTTCTTTTTTTATTTCCCATTGGATGTCAAATCTTCTGGTTTTCTGCCCAAAAAAAAAAAAANGGACTTCAGATGTGCTGCACAGCTCGGGAATGGCAATTAGAGGGCGGATCAAAAAGAACTTAATAAACTAAATTTTCCACTCGCAGCAAAATCCAACTTGGGAGCGAATTTCAGAATTTCTGACAAAATTAGGGGGATGAATTTTAAAACACAAAAAAAGAGAATGACTTTATAGCTGGCTTTAGGAATCTCCTATTAACGAGGCCAGTTTGAATTTCTCCCCAGTCCTCTGCAACTACCCACTGCACTGGATCGTGTCCCACCACTGCCTTGGATGCCTTGCTCAGCAAATTGCTGGGCTTTGGCCCAAAAAAAAACAAAAAAAAGAAAAAAGGGGGAAAAAGTCCTGAAAGGAATATGAGGTGGGAAAGGAGAGCGAAATGAGTCCTACATCCCCCAAGAGCTGAGTGGGAACCAACCTCATTTTCCCCTTTCAGCCACATTGTCCTGAGAAAAAGGCAAAACCAGGCCAGGTTTTCCACGCCGAGCTCTGATATTCACCAAACACCTGCTCCATCCACGTGGAAAAGGGAGCTCAGACAAGGCTCGAGCACATCTGGTTCCACTCAGCTGCTCTTGGAGGGTTTGACGTCCTATAGGGTTTGACAGAGCGGAGAGCCCGGCCGGTCCCGCAGACAGACAGCCCCAGTTTGTTCCTCTGCACTGGGTTTTTACCTGGCTGGGCTGATTAGTTTTCATAAAACCCCTAATGAGAAACAGCTCTTGGCGTCAAACGCAATGACATGAAGTGGAAGGCAAGCGACGTGAAGTTGAAAACGAGGTGAAATGTGTTTACACTGCGAAGGAATATCTGGAGGAAAAAAATAAATGAGTCTATAAAACCGTCTCTCTGTATCTGATTTTAAGTCGGCTGAACCTGCCCGAAAGCATCAACTGCCTCTATTAATCTTTTCTCTCCACCAGGACTTCTCAGGAGCTCCAATGTGCTACAGGATGGACCTGGAGTTAGCAGAGCTATTAGGGGGAAAAAAAAAAAAATGAGGTATTTTCAGTGGGATACTCCGAGGAAATCACAGCAAATGTTCCTCAGGGCGGAATCTGCAGCCAGGGAAACTTTAAGGCCAATTTAAGTTCTCGTCAGATAAAAAGCTTGGTGTAAATTTGACAAAGGGCAGCCTTCAGGGAAGCAGGAGCCTGCCTGTTTATCTGTCTGTCCTGCTCCTCATGAGCCTCAGGAATTAAGGCGTTGCGTGATCCTTTCTGGCTCATTTTGACCAGTCCTCATTATCCTTTTTCTGCCCCAAACCGCGGCAAGAAATTAACCTGAATATTGGCAAGACGTCTCTTATTCTTCCCCGGACCCCAAGTAAAATATCCCCATCCCTTTATTCACCAGCACACTCATTTGATGTCGTTTTCTTTTCCTATTTGCAGAGCTACTCGAGGATATTGGTTCTTCCATTTAACCACAGGGGCCCTGGAACAATCTTTAATGCATTTAGGATGTGGTCATATTTTAGGATGTTTTAGAGGATAAAAATCACACTCGAGGGCTATTTAAGCCCTTGGAAAAGTGCAGAGGAGCCCGTTGGAGGGGCTGCCAATCCCATAAATGTCCCCCCTGCTGGTCCAGGGGCTGGGAGGGTTTGGGGCAGGGCTGGGAGGATTATTCTGCTGTGAGTTCACCTGTTTACCCAGGCTGTTATTTATTGAAGATCAAATTGACTGAAAATCACTCCCGACAGAGAGCTGGCAAGGGGATGACATTATGAGGAGAGCAGAGCTGGGGGTTTCGGGCTTCAGTTATCTGTGATTTAGGGATCATTAGGATCTCTTTAAAATTCTTGCAGCCGGCCAAAAAAACTAAAATTAAAGGCAGGCTGTGCCTTACATTAAACAATTTGGGAAGAGACAAGAGACACCATTCTGCTGGGTTAAACCTTTTTTTTTTTTTTTTTTTTTTTTTTTTTTTTTTTTTTTTTTTTTTTTTTTTTTTTTTTTTTTTTTTTTTTTTTTTTTTTTTTNTTAATTTTGCCAGTTTGAGTGCATTATTTGTGATGGGGGAAATATTCCTGTGAGTAACTTCTCCCCAATTTCTAGGGCTGTATTTATTCTTATTTTACCCTTCAATATTTTTATTTTGCCCTTTTGCCTCTCCCAAATCTGGAGACCAGATTACAACTGAGGAAAGTTGGCACATATTCCATGGCCCCAAATCTGGGTGTCTGAACCAGTCATAGAGGGAGACCCCAAGGGCTGAATTTTGGACTTGAAAGGCCTCAGATTGAATGAAAACATCTTTGCTGTGCTGAGAGCAGTTGGTTTTCACTGTGGTTGCAAGTAAAACACTTTCAACTGCCTATTCTTGTTTGTAGGGAGGTTTTCCAGCTATTTAGGAGTGAAAGGAACAGGTTTAATCTTATGAAAGGAGCCTCTAGTGCCATTTTCAACCATTTCCAAGTCGATGTGGGCAACAAATCCCATTCAGAGCACAGTCTGGTGATGTTGGAGAGCAGCAGGGACAGGAAAAGCACGAGTCCCACCGGAGAAAAGCTCCTCTTTTGTTAAACCAAACCCTTCAGATTCAGGGAGCAGTTGGGTTTAGCCAAACCAGGCATCCCCCAGCAGAGCCATCGATTTTTTCCTCCTCTTTTTTGGTTTGTTTTATTTGGGCAGAGCATTTTTTTGTCCTGCTGTTTATCCCCTCGGACAAGTCCAGGAAAAAGCCCACTTGCACCCCTCGACCTTTCTGCTCCACCACTGACAATTCCCTTCCTCAGCCTCCAGGCATGGATTATTTTTTATTTATTTTTTTTTTTCTTTTTTGGGAGTGCCTTATTTAGACCACATGAGCAGCATTCCGAGCCTTCCAGTAGCCTCCCAGCCCCACGGAGGATTTATTTACATTGCATAAAATTAGAGGAAATGAAGGGGGATGTGTTTGGAGGCAAAGCAACAACCTCGTTTGTGCTCGTTACCAACTCCCCTCCTGGAAGGGTTTCAGTCAATGTCAGCTTGAGGAAGGGAGGGGGGAAAAAAAATCCACTCCTGGGCATTTCCAGGGTAATGGGGAGTGATGCCTGGCAATAAAACACACTCAGCAACTCTCTAAACAAAATTATTTGGTGGGTTTCAAGTGATTTTCGGCCGTTCCGTGCCATGAGTCCAGGTTGAGTCGTTGGCTTCCTGTCTCTCCTGCAGAGGAGGCCTTTGGGGGTGGGGAAAAGGATGAATTTCTTCTTAAAATGAAATATATTCTACGTTTTAAAAGATGTTTGTGCATGGGGGAAAGAGGAAAGGTTCCACTGCGAGTGATGCAGATGGGTGTCCATGACAACACTGGCTAAAACATATGTAGAAAATGCAAATTATTAAGTTCAGTTATTTAGTTAATTGTACAAATGACAAATTATTTAATTCAGTTGATTTTGTTTGCATTGGTACCTGAGCTCCTTCTCTGAGTGCTTTTCTAAGTTTATATTTCAATGTATTTCTGGCTTCACTCTGCATCCCAAAGGTGAATGCAAATGGAATAACCACGAAAGGAAGTGGATCGAATCCAGGTCTGTGTTATGGAAAAGAATCCCACAGAAATTAAGATTAAATTAGTTAATTACAAAAATAATTTTTTTTAAAAAAATATTAAAACATAATAGTGTAAAGGAGCTTTTTCTAGAGTGAATAATGACAGACTCCAAGATGGATCTGGATAGGGAACCTGGAAAGGGAAAAAAATGGAAGAAATTCCAGACACCCAGAGCAGCATTAGAACAGATCCTTGGCTCTGGTGCCAGAATTATTCCAAAACACATTTATGGCTCATTGGGGTCAGTACCAGTCCAAATTTGCCACTGCCAAATTTCCCCCTGGTGTCAGGGCTGGGCCATCCTTGGTTTGGACGTGCCCATCATCATCATCCAGGTTTTAGAAATCCATAAGGAAGTGACTGCACTTCCTGGAGCTACTGAATGTTCCACCAAAACCTGCTCCATCAAGGTCCCTGTGGAGTTGTTTATTAGGAACTCATTCCCACATTTCCCAGGGGTTTATTCCTGGCACAGGACAGTGATCGATTCCCCTTCAAGGATAATTTGCAAACAGAATCAGAAAATATTGTCCAGAACACTGAACAATTTGGGTCAAATTATTATAGGCTGCAACCTCCTCCCGTGTTAAATTTCCATAAATGTATATAAGGAATTCTCTCATATATATATATATATATATATATATATATGAGTTATAGATACAACTCTCTCATATATGTTTTTGAGTCTTTATACATGAACTGAGTCAAATATATATAAGAAAATAAAAATTTTCTTACATTTTCAGACATCCAGCTGGAATTCCCTTCAAAACACCAATTTTTCCAAAAGCAGACACTCCAAATTTTCTAAATTCAGTCTTTCCTAACAATGTTTAAATACATCTAAATCACTTTTCTTCTTTCCTTCTCTTTTTAAACCAAAGAACTCCAGAAGATCCCGTGGATTTACAAACCCATTGGAAGAGCAGCCACGGAGGCTGCAGCAAAAACATTCAAAAAAGAGATGGAAGGAGAGAGTTTAAATATTCAAAATTGATATCAACTTACAGCAAAGCATGAAAAAAAATTAAAGAAAATAAACTTTCTTGTCCAGGGGTTGATAAAGACAGAGGCAGCTTTGGTTTCCTGGCAGAACTTGAGAAGGGAAAAGGAGAGAAATCCCAAACCGCAGATGATCAACAAGGACGGGGACTCTGAAAAGAACTTATTTATTTGTAAACCCTCTACGGAAGCAACAAGCGTGTTCTGCTAATGGCTGGCAATTTAAACAGCTTTTTTTCTTGATTTTTTTTTTTAATAAAACAAATAAATATCCCTGTGCACCCTCAAGGCTGCTCTGCAAAGTCTTGTCAGCATAAACTGCTATTCAGTAGCTCGAGCAACGCCTCATGTTCAACGTTGAGCAAAAACCTCTGTGAAAACAAACAATTCCTCATCAGCCTTTCCAGCAGGAATAGGTGAGAGCAACAGATAAAATGTGCAGGGAAAACATTGGGAAATTGGGGAAAAACACTGGAAAATTGGGGGGGAAAATGTCAGCACAAGTGTTCGGCCTCCACTNCTGGGGTGGAAAATGTCAGTACAAGTGTTCGGCCTCCGCTCGAGACAACGCTATTCAGTAGCTCGAGCAACGCCTCATGTTCAACGTCGAGCAAAACCTCCATGAAAACAAACAATTCCTCATCAGCCTTTCCAGCAAGAGTAGCTCAGAGCAACAGATAAAATGTGCAGGAAAAATGTTGGGAAATTGGGGAAAAACATTGGAAAATTGGGGGAAAAATGTCAGCACAAGCGTTCGGCCTCCGCTCGAGACAACGCTATTCAGTAGCTCGAGCAACACCTCATGTTCAACGTCGAGCAAAACCTCCATGAAAACAAACAATTCCTCATCAGCCTTTCCAGCAAGAGTAGCTCAGAGCAACAGATAAAATGTGCAGGAAAAATGTTGGGAAATTGGGGAAAAACATTGGAAAATTGGGGGAAAAATGTCAGCACAAGCGTTCGGCCTCCGCTCGAGACAACGCTATTCAGTAGCTCGAGCAACACCTCATGTTCAACGTCGAGCAAAACCTCCATGAAAACAAACAATTCCTCATCAGCCTTTCCAGTAGGAGTAGCTCAGAGCAACAGATAAAATGTGCAGGAAAAATGTTGGGAAATTGGGGAAAAACATTGGAAAATTGGGGGGAAAAATGTCAGCACAAGCGTTCAGCCTCCGCTCGAGACAACACTGTTCAGTAGCTCGAGCAATGCCTTGTGTTCAACGTCGAGCAAAGACCTCCGTGAAAACTAACAATTCCTCATCAGCCTTTCCAGCAGGAATAGGTGAGAGCAACAGATAAAATGTGCAGGGAAAACATCGGGAAATTGGGGAAAAACACTGGAAAATTGGGGGGGAAAATGTCAGCCCAAGTGTTCGGCCTCCACTCAAGACAACGCTATTCAGTAGCTCGAGCAACAACTTGTGTTCAATGTCAAGCAAAAATCTCCATGAAAACAATCAATTCCTCATCAGCCTTTCCAGTAGGAGTAGGTGAGAGCAACAGATAAAATGGGCAGGAAAAACATCAGGAAATTGGGGAAAAACACTGGAAAATTCAGGGGAAAAATGTCAGCACAAGTGTTCGGCCTCCGCTCGAGACAACGCTATTCAGTAGCTCAACCAACACCTCGTGTTCAACGTTGAGCAAAAACCTCCATGAAAACAAACAATTCCTCATCAGCCTTTCCAGCAAGAGTAGCTGAGAGCAACAGATAAAATGTGCAGGAAAAACGTTGGGAAATTGGGGAAAAACGTTGGGAAATTGGGAAGAAACATTGGAAAATTGGGGGAAAATGTCAGCACAAGCGTTCGGCCTCCGCTCAAGACAACGCTTGCGGGTTTTTTTCAGCAACGCAATTCCACCTTTTCCTCAGGGATCCTTTGGAGGCTGCAGCTCTCCGGGGTTGGAGGCAGGAAGCCTCAGGAAGTGGCCGGGAGCCTGTGGTGATGTAACTGTCACATCGCCCCGGGCCTGGCTCTGTTGATATTAGCCCGGGCTAATCACCGCGCTAATTGGGCGGCCACGACTGGCGGAGCAGCTTGGCTTTCACTTCAACTGCTCACCCAAATGAGGTTTGACTCAAATGTAATACTTTATATCAACACACGGGATGGCTGTAAAAATAATACCACATGTGCTGGTGCCTCTTTTTTAATAAGTGTCTTCCTCAATTTTCCCTGCTGGATGAGGCACTCGAACGTACACGTAATTAAGGTTATTTAAGGGATATCAATTGAAAAAATGCACCCGCAGGAGGCTGAACATGACTGATGGAGCTCCCAGTGCAGCTCCCAAAAGTCAGCTGCCAGAATTTCCTGCAGCACTTCTACAATTTGATCTTCCCCCCGCGTTGCCCCCGGACAGGAATAACCTGGAAATCTCTTGCTTTGCTCTTTCAGACGACGTTTGCTTCGGTTACAAAATGGATTTGGAATGGTGGGTTTTTATGGTTTGGTAGTAATTTTCTGTGGGGATTGAAGGGAACAGAAAAAAAGTAAAAAAAAGCACTGAGAAAAGCAGAGCTGGGCTGGTTTTGTGTGGCTGGTGGAGAGACAAGCAGCAGGTCTCTGCTCAGAACTGATGGGAAGAATCCTTCAGAGCCCCAAGACAAAACAAGATGGAAAGACACTGGGAGTAAAGCTCCTGCAACAGAATTTTCATGGATTCATGGGGCATTTTGGGTTGGAAATGACCTTTAAAGGCCACCTCATCCAATCCCAAGAACATCTTCCACTAACCCATATTGCTCAGAGCTCCATCCCCCCTGACCTTGAGCATTCCCAGGGATGGAGCACCCACCACCTCTCTGAACAGCCTGTTTCACCATCCCTATTTTAAAATATTCCTCTTTATATCCAGTCCAAATCTATCCCAATTTCATTTAAAACCATTCCTCCTCATCTTAGACCCAGCTAAAATTTTCCCCCATTTTTCATATTCATATTTTAAGAACAGAAAGTTTTCAGTGAGTTTTCCATAGAGTTTTCCATGTTTTGGTTTTTTATTTTAGTCATCTTTGTGCTCTGGTAAATTTTCCCATTGTTCCTAAAAGGAGAGATGTTTCTAACACACATAAAAATATTAATTTAATTCCTAATCACCCTGGGGATGTGCTCAGAGATGTCACAGGACGTGGAACACAGGAATTCCAACGTCCACCATTCCATGGGCAGCACCAGGTGCACGATGGAATCACCCTCCTCACAATTCCATGGCAATGGATGTTTCCCGTGTTTCTACCCCAGAGCTTTAATCTCAGCAGGGCTCTGTTCACCAAGGAGCCTTTAAAAGGTTTGATAATGAAGAAAATCCAACGTGTGCTTTGTCTAAGATGAAAAAAAAAAAATAGAAAAACTCTCAAATCCAACAACAAGAGATGGGTCATGGAGAGCATCAGCCAATATTTGTATTAACGGCAGCCCAGTTTTTGTATTTGTATTATTTGTATTTGTGTTTGTATTTGTATCTGTATTTGTATTTATATTTGTATCTGTATTTGTATTTTTATTTATATTTGTATCTGTATTTGTATCTGTATCTGTATTTGTATTTG
>SWJQ01000995.1:105369-148858 GCA_007252995.1 Zosterops borbonicus | reverse complement strand
CCGGTGGCGGCGGGGGCAGCGCGGCCGGGCGATGGCGGAGCTGTAGCAGCCGCGGGGCCGGTGCGGGCGGCGGGCGATGGCGGCGGCGGGGCTGCGGGTGGCCCTGTGGGTGCTGTGGCATTTCGGGGCGGGCGGTCGCGGGTTGGAGCTGGCGGGACTGGAGGGCCCGCGGGCGCGCGCGGCGCGGTGCCAGCCCGTTGACATCCCGATGTGCCGCGGGATCGGGTACAACCTGACCCGTATGCCCAATCTGCTGGGGCACGAGAGCCAGCGTGAGGCCGCCCTGANCCCGCTGCAGCCGCGGTAACACCGGGGCCCTCAGCCTGGCCCGGCCCCGCCGCTCAGGTACGGACCCCGCGGGCCGGGGCCGGGGCCGGGGCCGGGGCCGGGGGCTGCCCCGGCGCGGCGCCTCCAGCACTGCGGCGATCGGCCCGGTGGCGGCGGGGGCAGCGCGGCCGGGCGATGGCGGAGCTGTAGCAGCCGCGGGGCCGGTGCGGGCGGCGGGCGATGGCGGCGGCGGGGCTGCGGGTGGCCCTGTGGGTGCTGTGGCATTTCGGGGCGGGCGGTCGCGGGTTGGAGCTGGCGGGACTGGAGGGCCCGCGGGCGCGCGCGGCGCGGTGCCAGCCCGTTGACATCCCGATGTGCCGCGGGATCGGGTACAACCTGACCCGTATGCCCAATCTGCTGGGGCACGAGAGCCAGCGTGAGGCCGCCCTGAAGCTGCACGAGTTCGCCCCGCTGGTGGAGTACGGCTGCCACGTTCACCTGCGCTTCTTCCTCTGCTCCCTCTACGCGCCCATGTGCACCGATCAGGTGAGCGCCAGCATCCCCGCCTGCCGCCCCATGTGTGAGCAGGCCCGCCACAAGTGCGTCCCCATCATGGAACAGTTCAATTTCGGCTGGCCTGAGTCACTTGACTGTGGCAGGTTGCCCACCAAGAACGATCCCAATGCCCTCTGCATGGAGGCCCCTGAAAACGCCTCAGCTGCCGAGCCACACAAGGGACAGGGGATGCTGCCCGTGGCCCCCCGGCCCTGGCCACCTGGCACTGCTACTGAGGGACGGGGACCCAATGGGCTGGGGGCCTGCAGCAACCCTGAGAAGTTCCAGTACGTGGAGAAGAGCCTCTCCTGCGCACCCAGGTGCTCCCCCGGGGTGGACGTGTACTGGTCCCGGGAAGACAAGGACTTTGCCTTCATCTGGATGGCTGTCTGGTCCACTCTCTGCTTTGTCTCCACTGCCTTCACTGTGCTCACTTTTCTGCTCGACCCCCACCGCTTCCAGTACCCTGAAAGGCCCATCATTTTCCTCTCCATGTGCTACAATGTCTACTCTGTGGCCTTTATCATCCGCTCTGTGGCCGGGGCTGAGAACATTGCCTGCGACCGGGAGAATGGTGAGCTCTACATCATACAGGAGGGGCTGGAGAGCACAGGCTGCACCATTGTCTTCCTCATCCTCTACTATTTCGGCATGGCTAGCTCTCTCTGGTGGGTTGTCCTCACCCTCACCTGGTTCCTGGCTGCCGGGAAGAAGTGGGGGCACGAGGCCATTGAGGCCCACAGCAGCTATTTCCACATGGCCGCCTGGGGCATCCCAGCCATGAAGACCATTGTCATCCTCACCATGCGGAAGGTGGCAGGGGATGAGCTCACGGGGCTGTGCTATGTGGGGAGCATGGACGTCAGCGCCCTGACTGGCTTTGTCCTCATCCCTCTCTCCTGCTACCTGGTCATCGGCACTTCCTTCATCCTCACTGGCTTTGTTGCCCTCTTCCACATCCGGAAGATCATGAAGACAGGTGGCACCAACACGGAGAAGCTGGAGAAGCTGATGGTGAAGATTGGGGTCTTCTCCATCCTCTACACCGTCCCAGCCACCTGTGTCATTGTCTGCTACTTTTATGAGCGGCTGAACATGGATTACTGGATGCTGCGGGCGCTGGAGCATGGCTGCCTGCGCCTGCCTGGCCGCCGTGCCGCCAACTGCTCCCTTGAGGCCTCGGTGCCTACTGTGGCTGTCTTCATGCTAAAGATTTTCATGTCACTGGTGGTGGGCATCACCAGCGGGGTGTGGGTGTGGAGCTCTAAAACGCTGCAGACCTGGCAGAGCCTGTGCAACAGGCGGCTGGGCATGAGGACACGGGGCAAGCCCTGCAGTGGGGTCAGCTGTGGCGGGGGACACTGCCACTACAAAGCCCCCACAGTCATGCTGCACATGACCAAGACGGACCCGTACCTGGATAACCCGACTCACGTCTAGAGAGGGGGGCTGCCCCCTACGCCGGGAGAAGTGGCCTCTCGGGTAAGGGACAAGGGCAAGGGCTGTGTGGTGGCAGGAGGGACACTCCCAGGTTTAGGGGGGTGAGGCTGCAGGACCCCCCAGCACCACTCACTGACAAGTAGCTGCTTTTTCCTAGAGGTTGTTTTGTTGTTGCTGTTGCCAAATCCAGTGACTCTTCTAACGCTTTCTTTGGGGGATGGTGGGGATGGGGCAGGGAGGAAAAATCCATCCGTGTTTATTTAATTCTGTAATTTATTTTAAATTTTTTTTTTGATCATTAGCTGTGAGAAATGGAAAAACCAATAAATGGATGTGTTATTTGATCCGAGCCTGGTGCTGTTAGCAGGGATTCCAGGAGGTCAAGAGCTCCCCCGTGGGACCCCACCGCAGTTTGGGGGTTTTCATGTCAGCCCAAGCCATGCCAGGCCAGGCCATGCCGGGGTGCCTCTGTCTCTGGCAGGAGTGTGGTGCCAGTGGGTGCCAACATCTGTTTCCCCTTCATGGCTTCTCTGGGGGCTGTTCTGGCTCCCGGCAAGGAGGAAGGAGGAGGGTTTTCCCTCCTTCCTCCCTGGACAATTTTCCCTCCTGTGCTGTCACAAATCATCTTTTCCACTCCATTCTCTGAAGGTGATTTGTGTTGGTGCCATTGGCTGTTGGAGCCTCGGTGCCAGGCTGGGGGGCTTTGAGAGGGCAGGCCAGGGGCCAGGGAGATGGGCTGGGGGCATGGGACCTTGGGGCAGAGAGGGCTCAGCTTTGATATCCCCCGCAGAAGCCGAGGTGCGGGTAATGGAAACTTCTGGGCAGCTTTATTTATCCCCCGCTCTGGTTACAATTCCAGCTCGCCTTCCCCATTGTCCGGAGGGAAATTCAAGCCTCAGCTGGTGGGGCTGGCGGGGGGAGCTGGGGCTGGCAGGCACAGGGCAGGCAGGAGGGTGGCTCTGCAGGGGCTTGGAGGGGGGAAACTGCCCACCCTTCCCTCAGACATTCTGAGGTGCTGGTAGGGGCCAGCTCGTCTCTGCAGGGGAGTGGTGGGGCTTTTTTTGCCTGGCTGTCCCCAGGCATGTGCCAGGGGTTCCCAGTGCTAGGGAAGAGAAATGGGCAGGGGGCTGTGGCAGGGACATAGGCAGCACAGCATCTGTGGCAGTCAGGACCTCTAGGGGCAACACAGCTCTAGTGATGCTTAGACTTGTCCATCATCTACTCAGCCAGCCTGCAGGGTGGGCAATACTGGGCCCCAGGGAGTGTGGACCCTTGTCCAGGGAGCAACAATCCAGCAACATACCCTCTCTCTAGCACTCAATCTGGCACCCACTGCTCACCCCAACAGCCCTCAGTCCCCATTTGATGAAGCCCTTAGGATTCAGACTATCAAACTGTGGCTGGAGGACAGGGGCAAGACTCCTCCTGACGGCTGGAGTGGGGGCAGGGCCTGGGGTCGAGGCCCCTCACTCACCACCAAAGCCGTGCCAGGGCTTTATGCTGCCGGGATGCTAGGACTGATGTGGTGAAGCACCTTTAATCTCCTCCCTGCCACTCCCATGATGCCAGGAAGGCAGGACAAGTAGGGTCACTGAGCTGAGAAAAGCCTTTTCCTCCCCCAGGAGCTGGTGTGGTGGATGCTGTGTGAAGGAGGTGCCCAGTACCCATGTGGTGTCGCTGGGGGGGACACAGACGGTGTCTCACCAGGTCTGGGTACCTCTGGCTGTGCTGGTGGGCATCCAGCCCCTTTCCCAGGCTAGTGATGATGATGTTGCTAGAGCAGGGACCTTACCTGGCCCCAGGACTGGTGGGCTGCAGCCTCTAGAGCTCCCTTGACTGCCACAGGAAAGTTTGTTTTGGGCAGAGAAAAGAGCTGTGACCTGGGGCAGGAGAGTCAATATTGGCTGCGGGACAGGCTCCAAAGTCCAGCTGAGGCACTGGGCATGGCTCTGGGCAGGGGCTGCTTGGGAAGAGGGCACAGGGCAGTGTGTTCTCCCTGTGTTCTGGCTCAGCTGCTAAGCCCAGAGCCAGCTCGGTTCACCTTGTGTGACAGGCACACGGCCCAGTGCTGGTGCCCGGCTGGCGGCATCCCTGGGGACAGGCTGCCCTTGAGCACCCAGCGCTTGCCAAGGAGCGGCTGCCTCTGGAGTGTTCACCCGTCCCAACGGGCCCCTGCTATCAGCCCCAAGAGAGGCCACCGGCGCCCACCACTGCCCGCTATCGGCCCCGGCAGCCTAGCTGGCTCCACTGGAGGCTGCCAGCCCTGAGAGCTGAGTGTGGCTGGGAGAAAACTCGACAGAGCTTGTTGCAAAGCAGTGCTGTCACATGGAAGGACTGGCCCAGGGACACTGGTGGCTCCTAGTCACTGCTTCTTTCAACCCCGTGCTGTGGAGTTCAGCCTTCCTCTGTACAGCCCCACCCAAGCTCATCCCTGCAGCCCATTTCCATTCTCCTCAGAGCAGCCCTAAAGGCACCAAACACCTGCATCCAATAAACACCTAGCAAGAGACAAGTGGGGTTCAGCACTGCCCAGGCTCCACAGGGCAGCGCCTGGCTTGGGATGCCTGTGGAGAGTGAGTTGGGGCTGCCAGCTAGGTGAGAATAGGCCAGGACACCCTGAGGTCCTGGTCCAGCTCAGCATGAAGTGGAGTCTTGTCACTTGCTGAGCCATGAAGTTTATCCACTCTCACATGGATGGACACTCCCTCCAGGTTTGAGTAGTAAAAGAAAAGCCCCTGTGCTCTGGGAATTTGCTAAAAACCCCTTTATCCAGAATATTAATTTCTGATTGAGAGTTAATCCAAGAGGAAACCCAGGGGACCAAAGTCAAGTCTTGTTTTCCCAAGGCCATGCTGGAACTTCGGCAATCATAGGAGCCCGTGGTGTTTGTTACAGGCAGTGACTGCAGTAGGGCTGATGATGGTGGTAGCAGAGCCCTGGCTGCCTGCCAAGCCCCCACACTGCCCTGCCAGGTGTGAGGACAGCTATTTATAGCACAGCACAGGACACTGATGCCATGGAGGGGCTGCTATAAAAAGCAAGTCTCCAAAAAGGTCTTGGAGCAGATGCTGCTGCGAGATCTCCGCACCGAAGCCTGGAAATGTCCCAGCTGGAGTCACTCAGATTCACCCAGGTCCTGTTGCATGGCCAGCAAGCCAAACCACCTCCTGTGGAAAGGGGATAAGGCTTCTCCAGGGAAAACAGCATCTGCCCATGCCCAAGAGCCTTCAAGTCCTCAAACCCATCAGGATTTCTCTGCCTAGCAGTATGGGCCCCTGGCTGGAATACTCCCAGCTCAGATCTGGAGTGAGGAGCAGGACGAAGACATCCAGGAACCCTCATCCTCCCAGCAGCAAAGCTTTGGCCAAACCCTGTCTCACAGCTGTCATGAGCACTGGCACATCAACTGCTCCAGCCATGCTGCCCCTGGAGCTCCAAGTGTCCCTGCTGGGCTGCTGATCAGGATGGGGGCTTGGGACACAGCAGCAATAATCCTTACTGCAAGCATGGCTTTGGGTTGCAAAACACACTCCAACATGAGGGAAGAGGCTTTGGGGGCAGCCAGGCCACACTGGGGCGAAAGAGTAGAGATATCCCAACTACCCATCACCCTTTGTAGTCCCTCCAGGGGTACCCAGTGCCACCTTGAATGAAACAGGGCAAGTGTCACATTGGCACCCTGCAGGGGAGAAGGAACAAGGCCTACTGCCCGCTCCAGGGGCAGGCAGAGCACAGCCCTGTTCCTTGTCCCTGGGAAGGGAGAGAACACACCAGCACAGTCCCAGAAAGAAGCTGATCTGATCCTGACTCACCATTCCTTTACTCCACAGCTCCATTTGTGCTCCATAAATGTCCAGTGGTGGCTCTGGGAAGGCAGAAGAGAGCCATCTCAGACAATCCTACTCCAACACAGGGACCTACAAAAAAACTTACACAAGCCACATCTACAAACACAAGTACATAATGTTTATTCTTAAGTTTCCAATTTATTACAAGTACAGCCCTTTGCAGAAACCCCCTCCCCCCACAAATGACACTGATTTTTAGAAAACGTGCAGTTCCAAAGGTTCCACCGTGTAGGACCTGCAGGAAATGTTCTCTAGGAAACAGGACAAAACAGCCTCTGAAGGGATGTGCGAGATGCAAATGTCAGTGCTATTCTGTGGGGCAGGGAGTGAGGCTGAGGAGAGGGAAGGGGCTGGAAACTTGCCTCATCTGCAGTCACTGACAGTCCAGAACTGAAAACAAGTACCTGTTAAAAAAAACCCCAAACCTATAACATTCACAAAACTGGGCTGCAATTTGTAATTGATGATTCTTCTCAAATCCCAGGAGCTACAACAGCTGCTTCTGCTTTTCTGTTACAAAACCAGCACTGAAGAGCTCCATGGCCCATTTATTCCAACTCAAACAATTCTGGGATAAGAAGTTCAAGCCCTGATTGTATGATCCAAACCTGCCATGATGAAAAGGAAGAGAATGAGAAAACAAACCCTTTTCTTAGGGAAAAGTCAGCATCTGGGGCAGCAGGAGCTGGTGCTGGGCCATGGCATAGGAACAAGAGTGTTACTACAAAATGCTGTGAGAGTGTGGCCAAGAGGGACTGAGATCCATCCCCCTCTCCCCCCTCAAAGTCCCCTGATGCAACTAACTCCTGCTACTGGTAGGAAAATGAGTATTAAAGAGGGGGAAATATAAAGCAAACACAATTTTATATAAACTGTACATGTGCCAAAGCAAGACAAGGGTATCTTACAGGTGTTCTTTGTACAAGATCACAGCTAGAAACAAGCCACTTTCAACTAAAAAATTAATTTTAAAAGTTACACAGCACGTTTCTGCTGCTCCCGTGGCTTTGGAGCTCTCCTTGGGCTGTGCAGACACCCACACTCCAGTTTGCTGCTGGCACTTGGGGCATCCAAAGGGCTGCATGACCACATACAGGTCCAGGTGAGCAGAGAGCCTCCTCTTGGCATGTACAGGTGGGGAGCTGAGCTCAGAGCCCTCCTTGGACTGAGATCTCCAGGGATTGCTCCCCAAGGAGAGGGGAAAGCAGGAGCACCTTGGAGAAGTGTTGGGATGCTGGTGAAAGCCGGACCACGGTACACCTAAGTGCTTGCTTGCCCCAAAGAGCCCAGAACCGGGGCTCAGAATTAACACCATATAAATATATACATACGAGCCCGAGCAGCCCATTGGCCTGATGGCACCCGGTCCGTACATGATTCCCCCCTGCACCAGCTTGAGGCTGGTGTGCACACAACTGGCAGCAGACGGTCCCACCACACTCTGGCTGCTTGCAGAGGCAAGGAAGAGATTCATTCCAGGAAACCAACAGTGCCTGAGCTGGAGCAGGTTTGTGTTCTTCAGCCCAGACAAGCTTGGTCAGGCCCTCCCCTTGCTCTCCCACCTTCCCCTCCTGACAGGACAGACTCATGAAGAGCTTTGTGGATTTTGGAGGAAGTTTTAAGTCACTGCCACTCAACAGATGACCAAATACTTGAGGAAATTGCAGAAAAATTAAAACTAGGATGGGCCCAAGGGAAGGCTGGATTAATAGAGAAGTGCCCGCTGCTTCTCATCTCCCTCCAGAGAACCCATCCGACTGCCTGGCAGCACCAGAAGGCCTGCTCCAGTTCTGGCTCTCCCCCTCATCTCCCCATCCCTCATTTCTTCCTTTTCCGCCCCCGGGAATGTTCAAGGGGCTCTGACTCACTGTCCCCTTCCTGCTCCTCCAGTCCCTGGCACCTGGCAGAGAGCTTCTTGCGTTTCCTGCGTGCGTATGTGTGGCCTGGCAGGTGTTTGTGCACCATGTCAATCAAACACTGCTCTGTCTTCTCCAGGCAGGACAACACGTGACTCCCATTCTGGTTGTAGCGCTCAGCATTGGAGAACACCTGCTTCATGTCGGAGAGGAACTCCTGTACGGAGCGGTAATTGCCACAAGAGCACTTGCTCTGCATAGTCTGGAAGTCCATGGGGTTGCTGATGACCTCAAAGTAGTCTTCAGCTTCCTCTGTGGTCACTGGCTCCCTGCCAAAGGAAGAGCCACAGGGATAGGAAGGGAATGCCGACCCTGGCACCACTTCGCCCCTGTGGCACCCCTGACCTGCAGCCCCACAGTGGTGCAACAAGCCCAAGCAACACTCTGACAGTGTTACAGATACATCAACCCTATGGCACAGGAATGGGAGCACAGGAGCCCAGGGAGCTGATACAGGGATGGGGAAGGTCCATACATTCCCTCAGTTACAGCACCTTAGTGCGCTAAAAATCCTGGGGGCAGCAGAGAACACTGACCTCCTGCATCAGCCCCTTGCCTGCTACCTCAGAAGAGAACCATGTCTTCAGTCCAGCAGAAGACTGAGAACATGGTGATTTCTTCTGGAGCAGCTTCTTCCCAGACATGGCTTGCTTTTGGAGCCTACGTCTCCCAGGCACGATTGCACCACAGCCAGCCCACATCCCCAGCAGCCAGCAGCCAGTCCTGCCCAGAGGAGGATGACACCACTTGCCCTCACCTGAAGGGCCAGCTGAAGCGGTACTTGATCAGCTTGCTGAGGATTTCCTCACACTTCTGCAGCTCAAAGTTCTGGCGACGCGCTGTCCTCTTTGTCTGAAGGACCTGTCCACACAAAGGGTGTTGGTAAAAGGAGGGAACTACTACAGGCTTTGGGGTTTAGCCAACAGCCCTGAGGCCAAAGGAGCTAGTTCTTAGTACAGCCAGGACATTTCTTCCCTCTGAACATGGTGAGGGGCTGGCACTGGCTACCCAGAGGAGCTGTGGCTGCCCTATCCCTGGAAGTCTAGAAGTACAGGCTGGACAGGACTTGGAGCAACCTAGTCTAGTGGAAAGTGTTCCTGCTCATGGCAAAGGGGTTGGAATGAGATGCATTTAGGGCCCCTTCCAAGCCAGGCTATTCTGTGATTATGACATACAGCAGCCACTTGGGTTCAGACAGCAGGCCCATTCAGGAGCTTGGTGGGGAACAGCCCACAAGCTGTTGGTGAGAACTGCCCAGCTCTCCTCTGGTGGCAGGTGGCTCTTTCAAAATAAGTTCAAAGACAATATGGCCGCAACAAGCAGCCAAAAAATAAATGCCAGCAAATGGAGAATTGTGAATTCCCTCTCCCTGCCTTCTCTTGAGCTTGTGGCAAGCAGCACACGAGGCAGACGGAGAAGCACTTGTGCTGCCATTCTGCCCTGGCAGAGCTGACTGTGCCACTTCAAATCCCAGGGAGCAGCTGGTGCCCTGAGCACTGAAGTCCCCATGCAGTCCTCCACTGCACAAGGTCAGTCATGTGCCCAGGAACCCAGCACAGGTCACACCCAGCATGGGGACATCCCCTCAGATGTCAGAGCACAGCTCATTGGACACCACTGCTGAGGAAAACATTGAATGACAGGAAGGCTCTACAGCAGAGGGCACTCACTATTCTGGTCCAGCTCTGGTCTCTTCCCAGGACAAATGATAAATCCTGGCAGTGTCTTCTTCTCTGAACCAGTGTGCTCTTCCAGTAAGATTCTCCCCACTGGACTACTATCCCTCTGTGCTGGCTGGGCTGCCTATGCTGGGCTTGATTGCCCTCCAGTGTGTAACACAGAACACAAGCCAATCCCTCAGACCTAGCATGAGCAGCAGTCAGCCAACAGACCATGAGCAAGGAGAGTGACAGGACACACCAGCATCACTAGTGCTGGTCATGGGACAGATGGCTGATCTGCAAGGCATTGTGATGGCTGTGGGGCTGGAGTATCCTCATGTATCCCCTGTGGTGTGTAGCTTCCCAGAGACAGTCGCTGCAGCTTCCCCCCACCCAGCATGCACAGACTGCACTGTGCAGGAGCCTATGGTTTTGTTCTTTAAATATCAAGTGAAACCTAAACCAGCCAAATTATGTTCTGGAAGTTGGAGAGCGACCATACGGACAACAACTGTCAGAAAATGGCCAAGGCTGGAAAGCAAGGGTCCAGCATTGCTGGCATTCCCTGGCCATCCAGGACCTCCTCAGTTCCCCCACCTCTCTGCAGAGACATATGGATACTATTTAAAACCTTTTAACAAGCTGCAGGCTGCCTGCTGCTCAACAGGACAATGTGTGAAAGCGGCTGGGGAGGGATGCCTGGCATATCTGTGCTCCATCTGCAGCAGGCCCTTAAGGATATGTCCCCTTTGTTAACTCAGCCCAGCCTGGGCTTCCACTAGGACTCAGGGTATTTCTCTGCGAAGGGATGGAAGGAAGCATGCCACCTGTTTGGTTTATAACTCAAGATGTGAACAGTCTCCAGGGAGCAATTTGGCTCTTACCAGCTCATCAATGTCTGCACCATTGACAGGTGCTGTGCGCTGCCGGGGTCCCCGTGCAGGGTGCAGTGTCTGCTTCTTCCTCTGGTTGCTTCCCTGCCTCGAGGAGTACATGGAGCCCTGCTTGCCCCGAGCTGCCTTCCTGGGCCTCACTGAAACAGATAAGCCACGGGCTTAGAGGCCTGAGTGCATCTGGGTGCGGACCCACCAGCCCTTTGCCTCCCACACCAGGCTGAGCCTCACTCAAGCTGGTGAGCCCAGGGACTCATGTCAGCTGCCCTCTCACACCTTCTCCAGAGGGGATTGTGGGTCATCACCTCCTGCACGAAGAGGCCATGGCTAGTAACAGCTTGCTGCTACAGGGTGCTCACACACAGCAGATCCTCAAGCTCCGAGGGAGACCTGGGAGCTCCTGGATCATCCACTGCAGGTCACAGCAAACCCCTCTGCCTGCAGCACCAAGAGACCCCAACATATTAAGGCTTGAGGGAGAGACAACGAAGCAATGCAAGGACAGATAGTTGTCTCACACAGCACTACAACATACCCTCTGAAAGCACTGGGAGCAGAACCCTGGAGTTTCTTTAATTTCCTGCTGCTCCTTGGTTTTGGGGACGGGTGCTTTTCCAAGTGGCCCACACAATGGGATAAGCCAGCTGGCAAGCCCCTCTGAGAAGGGAACTGTCTGCAGGGGCAGTGTCTAATTACCACAGCTGGGAGCTGCTCCACACGCTACAAGTGGGAAACAATGGGATTTTATTCCCTCAGAATAAAATCTGCCTTTCCGTAGGATGTAATGTGGGGCTCCCACATTATATCCTACAGAAAGGCACTTGCCTGTGTGAGTCTGCCTCTCAGAGCTCCACAATTGGTGGCAATGCAAGCATGCTGACGCACTCCCTTGTCTTAAGTTTCTCCCATGACCCTCTGTACAAGGAGAATGTGTCTGCCTTCCCATGTCAAACCCCTTCCACCTGATCCCAAGTCCTTGAGCAAGCTGTATCCAGCACACTGGATACCTCAGCTGCAGCCTCTGATCCAGCCCTGTCCCATAAATCATCGTACTGGGCCTCCCCATGCTGGGTGTGGGGTGGGGCCACAGGACGTCTGTCCGCCTGCTGTCACTCCGCTTGTGTGTCAAGCGTGCAGCACGTGCTAAATGTCTGACAATCCAACATTCTAGGTTAGATCCCTGAGGATAAACGCCATGAGGATCAATGTGACTTCTCTATTAAAACAAAAGTTTTCCACAGTGACCTTTCCATGTTAATGCTCTCTAAAGCCAGGGGTTGCATTTAGCACTTTATTTTTAGGGACTGTAACCCTCTTTTGCTATTGTTTGGAAAGCTTGGCTCATCTGCCTTGGCCGTGTAACGCAGGCTGAACACACTCCAAGTGTGGACATGGATACACTGCAGGACAACAAGCAGTGTGCATAGCCGTGGTATCAGTGAGCCTCCCTGAAACCAGAATAAAGTAAGGGAATCAAGGCTCAAGCCTGGATGGAAACCCTCAAAAGAACATGGGATAATCTTCTGAGTCCCAGTCTCTGGATTCCATCAGCTCTGTTTAAGACAACGTGCAGTTAATGTTATGTCAGTCAAGGACAGTTTGACGGAAAGCAAATGCTGGCAGTGTGCCACTCCTAGACTGAGCTTTTCAGTGCAGCAAGTTGCCCAACTGAGACTGAATCAAATTCCCCTAAAACCAAAGTGGATACACATACTAAATATATTTGGTGAAGAAGCAGACATTGAGGAGTCTAGAAAACAGTCTTTTATTCCTCACAGTTGCGCAGGAATGCTCCAGTTATGCATCCCAAGTGGTCTCTGTACACAATCAAAGTGTGCTGGTGCTCCAGGCCACACTACACCTGGAGTACTGTGTCTTCCCACTGGAATAAAGAGAGGAAGTGCTAGTCCTTCTACTTCAAAATGCATCCTTGCCAAATCACTAGAAGTCCTGCACTCAAAGGGTTATGAATTGGTGAGAAAAAAGAAAGGAGAGGGAGTTGTGGTGAGAGCTGCCATAAATATTTAAACAACTTCCAGTGTACAACAAATCCTGTAGGCGCAGAGACTGCCAACCCCAGGAACTGCTGATGCTGCCACTGCTCTTTGGGCTCTGCTGACCACCCTACCCCACTGCAGTCTCTACTAATCCCTCTCAACCCTCAGAACAGTGTCATCAGTGTCCCCATGGAGTGACTGGGCAGTGAGCAGTTTCAATCTTTGCTAGTGCTGACCCCATCACAAACGGCCAAGGGTTTTCTCCAGCTCCCCATGTAACCACAGCACAGCCAAAGCCTTTCCCTGTGACATCTCCCAGGCTTATAGCTGCTCTGCATGAGGAAAAGCACAAGTCCCAAAGAGGATCAGATATTGAAGGCAGGAGGGTTACTATTTTCTGTTATTTCCCTACGTGGTCAAAGCCTTACATTTTAGTCCAGCAACTTCATAGTCTTCTTCCTCCTCCTCTTCCTCCTCAGCATCTGGTTCATCAGAAGCTTCCTCACCTTCTTCACCTTCATCTTCAGCAGAATCCTCTGCATAGTTCCTAGAACAAGGCAGGTATATGTGTTTGTGGTACAGGAGCCTGGGCATCACTGGCCCCAGGGGCCCTGATATTATTTGGGCTGTACAATAAACACCAGGCTCAGCCCAAAGTAGTTTGCTGTATTCCAAAGTATCAAGTTATAGCTACAGCTCAAAGGCCACTTCCCCAGCTAAATAAATGGGCTGAAAATTCCCAACAGCTGAACCTGGGTATTTTTTTGTGTTCTAGGCACCATAACCACTGGACAGGGGATTTTAAGACTATGATTGCTGTGTAATTATACTCCTCCCTAAGAGGATGATTTGCTATTTGCCCAGGTCTGCAGGCCCAGCCTAAAGAGTTTCAACAGGGGTGCTTTTTCCTGCTGGAATATTTTCCCTATACTGCAGGAAACAGATTGGTGAACAGAATGTCAGGCTCCTCACATGCTGAAGTCAGAAGCCACGCAGACTTCCTGCCCAGCATATTCTAGCTTCTCACCTGTGTCTGCTCAATTGCTCATAGGACCATAGCAGGGACACCCTCTCACTGCCCTAGGTTGCTCCAAGCTCCATCACTGCCAGGGATGGGGCAGTCACAGCTTCTTCAGGCAATCTGTGCCAGGGCTTCATCACCCTCACAGGAAAGAATCTCTTCCCAATGTCAAATTTAACCCTGCCTTCTGTCAAGGAAGCCATTCCCCCTCATAAACAGTCTCTCTGCATCTTTTTTGTGGGCTCCCTGCAGGTACTAGAAGGCTGCAATTAGGACACAACAAAGCCTTCTCTTTTCCAGACTCACAATTCTCTCAACCTTCCTTCATTGCAGAGGTGGCTCCATCCCTCATATCAACTAGGTGGCCTCCTCTGGACTTGCTCCAACAGGTCAATGTCCTTCCTGTGCTGGGGATCCCTGAGCTACAGGCAGCACTGCAGGTGGGGCCCCATTCAGACCATTAAAAATGAGCATGCACAGGCAAAAGTGGACACAGGCAAAGCTGTTGTGGAAGTCTAAACCCCCTGCAGAAAGAGGATCTTGAGCAATAAAAGGAATAAAACTTCCAAAGCACAGAAGGTAAAAGATCTGCCAGGCTGACATTCTTTTCCTATCTCAGCCAGGAAGACAAGAGCAGAAAGCAGATAACAAGACAGGTGTTCCCCAGATAACAGGACAGGTGTTCCCTGATGGCTCTAGGCCAGGAGCTGAGCAGCTTGCAGGTAACTCTGCCACATCAAAGTAACTATGAACTCAGGCCACAACAGCTGTCTTTAAGCCCTGTCAAGCCTGAGGAACTCTTAAATGGTGTCCAGGGAGTAAATAATACTTTTAAGGCCATACACCACCTGCACGGTACTGGCTGGCACACCTCTGTTGTGCTGCTGCTCTGTCAAGGAGGATCTGCTGGCTGCTTCTGCATCCTCAAATCATGTTCCCTTTGTCACATTGTAAGGTGCTCCTGGTCTTGCCAAGATTATCAGGTACAGAAAACCATTAGAATGGCATTTTGTAGTCTGACTTGTCGTAGCAGAGTAGAGATTGAGCTGCAGCCTGGAGTAATGTCTGCTCCAGCTTACAAGAACACTCCAGTAACCCAGCCCAGAGACCCAAAGAACTGCAGCCATCAACTACATGAAGAAACAACCCAATCAGCTGCTCAAAGAAAGTAACAATCCTTAGTGCAGCTAATTTTGGTGGTTGTTTTGCATGTTTTCATTTCCAAACCCAAGTTATTTATTAAAACTCATGAACTTGTAAGGTACCAGTACAACACAGGTATGCTAAACTTACATTGGGAAAAAAATGCTTTTCTTCTGTTCCAGTGCTGTTTTAACTGGGTGATTTCAAACCTTTTAAAGGGGCTTTACTCCAAGCTCATTCGGGTCTTGCGAAAAGAGGTCCAGGACTGTGCCATGACAAGGCTACAGGCAGGAAGGTCACTCACCTGCCTCGTGAGCTGCGCCGGGCTGTCGAAGGCTGGCATGCTGGGCACTGCCATTCCCCATCTGGGATCTCATAGAGTGCTGGCCGCAGGCAAAACAGGTGGAAGGCCTTGTTGCACTCATCACACAGGATCAGCTTGTCATCCTCACCTAGGAAAGTGCAGCTCACTTGTAACAAGGCCACAGCCTCACTAAACTCGAGAGGCATAAGCTGCTGCACTGCTGGAGGGCAGGACTAAGCAAGAGAAAGATGCGGTCTCCTCTGAGGGGAGGGACCTTTTCTCTAATGGCCTTCCTTGGGAATCCTTCTTTCTGTTCTACCGCTATAGTTATGAAGAGCAGCATTTAAAAACAAACAAAACCAACGCGAAGTCCCTCCTCTGCAAAGATTTCACTGTAAGCAAAGAGAGAAACCTCCCACAGAGGTTCCATCCAGACAAACATGGGGAAAGAGAAGTTTGCTGCCAACAGGGTCCCAGACCTGTAAGCTAAAAATGGAGCTATTCTCGTTCTACATTCAGTCTGGTTAGCCTACATGGTATCTTCTTTCTACTCAGGATAACAAGGCTACACTAAAAATCAGTATGCAGCAGGACTAGTCTCTCTCTGTGCTTCCCATTGCTGAAGGGAAACAGGGAAAGCTTGCTTTCTTGAGCCAGCCTTCTTTTACTCTAGTGGAAAAAGAAAGTGCAGAGGGCTTGCCAGCTTGTCTTTCTCCAACATCTCAGTTCTTAACTTCTGTGAAACTACTGTGTTACTCTCAGGTGAGCCTCCCCCTTACTTTTGCCTAGAAACTCCTCTCAAGAGCAGGTAGGATAGTTTTGGCACTGGTTTGGAATACCCCTGAAGTTCTGCAGTGAAAGCAGATTTTGCATCAGTTCAGCCCTTATTTCTCTGAAGGGATGCATGGCAAAGCCTTGTGGTAAACAAAAGCTGCCCAGCAGTCCCCTGAGCTCTGCCTGCCCTCATTTGCCACTACAGTTTCAGCAAATACAGAAGTGGTAAAGCAGAATGTGCCACCGGGCTCTTTCCTCCAGGCACCCATCCAACAGGAGAGGTTATGGCAGAACAAATACAAGCACCCCATCTCTGCTGACACCCCTTCTACTTCATCCACCACCTGGAAGACTCTAAAGCCCTTCATTCTGCAGTGCACAGAGAAAGTATGCCCTTGTCACCTGTTCAGTGACCTCCCCAGCTCCTTGAGCAGTTCTGCTCCCACTTAGGCCTCAGAGCAGCAACATCCTACCTCGCTTTTTCCCATAACAATCTTTCCAACCTCTCCTTGCTTGCTCTTTTTCTAAAAGACAGAATAAACTGACAAGGCTCAGAAACCCAAAGACCATTCCAAAAATGAAACTAGGGAATGGCCAGTTGAACAAGTGTTCCCAGAAGGATTTGTAGATGACTTTTGTCTAAGTACCCTAAATATCCAGGGGATAACAACTCTGCAATACTGTGTACTGGTTACGTAAGAATGGTTTACTGGAGTCAGGGTCAAATACTTCTGAGAGATCAATGCTGCTTACTGTAAATCCTGACATTCAGAACTTAAATTACAGCCACATTCAGAGTGACAGACTACAAGGACACATTGCCTAAGCAGAGCAGAGAGGTGACAGCATCCAATTGTTGCACAGACAGGAATTCCGTGGAGCAGGAATGCATACCTTTCTTGCGACACACTTTGCATCTGGCATTCTCTGCTGACATATCCCACTTGATACAGGCATCCAGCATCCCCAGCAGTACATGCATACGGGAGAAGGTCTGGGCCTCACGGATTGCTGTCTTCCATTTCTCCGTGGCTGAAGCAACCTGCAGACAGACCTTAACAGCTTAAAACAATGCACAGACACAGCTCCTTTCAGTCTAAAGATGTTTTTATATCCCTTAGCTGGGACCCTTCATAACCAAAGCTCAATTCTGATATTTCTTTCCTTCTGTGTCACCTCAGCAGTCCTGGTTGTGGTTTATCCATATCCAGTCTCTCTGGATCAGACAGCTTGTTCACAAAGTCGACCGTTTTGCATTTCACAGTCAGGCTGAATCAACCTACATCAACTCCACTAAATTCTTGCTCTGAAGGTCTAGTCAAATTAATCAGCAGGCTAAGAATATAAAAGGCAGTAATCTAGCAATGTAAAATGTGGGATGAAAGCTGTGGAACAGCTGGCAATTACAGTGGAAGCAGGATTGAAGTGGCCTGTGCTGCCCTCCAGTGGGTACCACATAGGCACCAGGACCTCAGCAACACCCTCGTGGTCCCTGAGCTGCTCAGGTGGCAGAGGGGACCCTGTGCCACCAGCTATAATTACACTGCACAGGCATTTGGACCCTCAAATATTAAACCAGCTGCTTCCCCAAGATAGGATGGCCTCAGTTTATCTGAAATCTCAGAAACTGAGAATGAGGATGACAGCATCAAAAATGTCCAGGGCACCAGGGCAGCTGCCAGGGTCTGCATGGAGCAAGGCCAATGGAAAACCATACATACAGCTCAGGAGGTTTGAAAATATGATTTTGATAAACTGGAAATGCAGCACGACAGAAGTTATGCAGAGCCATGTCCCTCTCCAATGGTAATCCTGGTGCTCTGCAACAATGAGGTGACAGCCCAGTCATGACAGAGACATAACAGGCCTCAAGTTAAATTTCTTCTACCCCAGGAGAATGAAAAAACAAACAGTGAAGTGTCAGATGGGAAAATCTAAACTCTGCAGCTGACAGCAATTTGTGAGCCAAACAAAACCCAGGAGTTTTGCAGAGTTGCACATTCTCCTCTTACTGAATTTGAGGAAGTACAGCATATATTAGATGCTTGGAAAAGACACAAACTGCCCTGAAATGCCAACATCCCTACTGTTGTTGCTGGTGTGGACCCTGGAGAACCACTGGAGACAAACAGAAAGCTGCCCAGCCCACTGTGGAGGTTACCCAGCTCTGTACTCTTTCTTTGCAGAACACTGTTGAGGTGCTTCGCATACTGTGTAATTGATTTTCCAAGGAATTGTTCCATGGGTTTTGCTGTTAACATACTGGGTAACTGTTGGGCCAAGATAAATCTGCAAAAGCTGTTGGCAAGTTCTGCTGAGATATTTCTCCCCAGGTCTCTGGAATTTAACGGATTTCTAGCCTTGCTTCCCAAGCATCAGGTGACTGGCATCAGTACCAAGGGAGTTCCATCTTGCCAACAAGGCAAAATGGGAGACTGGAAGAAGTTACTGAAATCCCCTTCTGACTGGATAGGAACAACCTAGCAGGGAAAACAAAACAAAAAGCAACCCCCAAAATAAAAGGAGAAGTCCTCAGTCACATCAACCTCAGAGTGACAGAAAATACTTATTTGGTAGGCAAGCCTCCGAACACAAAGGCTCTCACCTGACACCCTGAGCTGAAACCCCTTGGAAAAGCTAAAACTGGAATTGCTTGGTTTTGAAGCTGCTCTTTGAGGGAGCAGCTAATTCTCCCCTTGCACAGATAACCGAACATGGGTCACAAGTGTGGTAACCCACCCATGTTCTTCACTCTGCTCATGCTGTTGTGATGCAATGTCACGCTGCAAAGAAGTCACATATTCCCTGTCTTGTTCTGGGACAGTCCAGCTTGCTACTGCCACTGGAAATGAGAATGTTTGCATCAACAGAGGCACCAGCCTGATTTTCAGGAGCAGCCACAAGCCAAGGCCTCAGTGCAATCCTTTGCCACTCAACAGTGTGAGGTCCAGCAATGCAGCTGAGCCAGCAGGAATCCTTAGTACAGACAATTATGTCAGCAAGCAGGTGGCTGTTAAGCCATAACTTGCTTCTCACAGGGAAACTGAGACATACTCATACCACAGGGCTGCAATTATTCCTCTACAGTCTGGAAGTATATTGAGTGTGTTTTTCCCATGTGGCTATGCTGTATTTTACCTGCTATGTGCTCTCAGTGCAGTTCTGGCTCAAAAGGCTTCATAATTCTTGGCCTATGCAGGAGATTTTTCTTCAGAACAGTCAGGGATTTTCATCAGATAACTGCACCTAAGAACTAGGCCGCTCTTTCAAGATAATCTGTAAAGTTTTTTTTGCTTTGATAAAAAGAGAGCTTATTCCAAATAAACTGAGGTTAAAAAAACCTGCCAAATCAAACAAACCAAGGAACAACCCCCAAAAAGTTGAACATTGCTTGTACCACCACAAAGGTCTAGAAAAGTCTGAATGAGATAGTAAGCACCACACTGCATAAATAAATGCTCCAGAGAGATTGACATCACACTAAAGCCAGTGCTTGGGGGAGGGAGACCTGCACAATCACACATTAGGACTGTGTTGCAGTAAATCTGATGCTACCCTGAGTGTGCCCTACAGATACAGCCCTCATTGTTACAGCTCTAAGGCAGACAGGAGTAAGGCACAATACAGTGCTGCTGCAGAAACAGGAAATGTGCTGAACCAAGCCTTTTCTGCCTCAGACCTCACCAATTTTTACAGCACTCCATTCTGCTGAGAGCTTTCAGGATATAGCATCCTTCCATTACCCTTGCACTTAGGAGGGAAGATTCAAAATTAGCAGAGTTTAAATACTTCAGGACAACTGAGGAATGTGAAAATTTCTAGTGTCTATCCGAATTATCCCGCTAACACAGCAATGGTACAGCTTAGCAAAGACTTGATGTTCAAACAAGGGTTCAGCATATACTGACAGGAGCTTTAAAAAAACACCACAGATCCACACCAAAAAAACTACTCCCAGCATCAGTCATAGATTCCCAGAAGGGTTTGTGTTGGAAGGGACTTTAAAGATCATCTTGTCCCAACACCCTGTCATAGGCAAGGACACCTACCACTATATTAGGTTGCTCCAAGCCCCATCCAACCTGGCCTGGAACACTTCCAGGGAGGGGGCAGCCACAGCTCCTCTGGGAAACCTGTACCAAGGCCTCACCACTCTTACATGGAAGAATTTCTTCCCAATATCCACTCTTAACTCCACTCTGCATCAGTGTGAAGTTATTACCCGTTGTCCTGTCACTACTACATGCTCTTCTAAATTAGTTTTTCTCCACCTTTCTTTGCCTGCTCCCTTCAGGTAAACACAGGTGAAGAAATACTATTTCTTTTTTTATGTTGGGACTTTCAAGTACTTCTGCTGATCCAATTCTGGTATCATTGCCTATTCTGAAGTCAGTGATCAGTCAGGGCAGACCTGAGGGCAGTGGACCAAGTCCTGTCACAGGACATTAACGTCCTGTTCAACTTAGGGCATAGAAACTACCCCTGAACACAAGTACCCCTGTTAAGGTGAAATACTGCTGCAGCACAAGCGCCTGCAGTACCATTCCCAACCCTCTACAGCTCATCTCCACCCCTTTTAATAGGAGGGATATGTACTTAGACCCACAATATCACTTTTCTCCTGGAGGAACATGCAGCTTGTTTGCCCAGACATCTCCTAAGTGCCTCCACACATCCAACAACTTGTATTTCCCTTTGCCTAATGTGGTATTTACCCAGTTCTCACTCCCTTGCAGTCACCAGAACCTCAACATGTCTCTCTTTCTCTTTGTGGACCAAAGCACCATCAGTCCTTTCTGACAGGTACAACTCCTATTAAGATCTATGAAAATGCTCCATAATGTACTTCTATTTAAGCAGAACTGCATGGAAGGAACTTGACCCATTTCCTATTCACAGACAGAAAATTAAGTAACTCCTCACTTATTTTTAACTGTACATTTACTCCTCAAAATAAACAGGGAACACCTGGCCCCATAAACACCAAACATACTCAACTACAAATCTGAAATGGGAGGAAGTTGCTCAAGATTTAATACCCCATGAAATATACTGCTACTGCTCAAAGAGTTCTACTGCAAGACCAAAACAGAGCCCTGAGGTAAACAATACCTTGGCTTCTTCTGCCATTTTCTTGTCTTCATCTATCTCCTCAGCCCTGGCAATGTAATCCTCTCCCTGGTGTTTCCTTCTCTTCTGCTTAGGAGCCATGAAACCTTGCAGAAACTTCTTAACAACACCAGCCTGGAGTGCAATCACACACTCTCCAAAATCCTTTAGGCTTTCCAGCGAGTACACCTGTTGGGAAGAGCATACGACCCCTTAACAACTGGGTATTACTCTCTCTGCTGCTTGAAAGTGGGTCTGCAAATGGACACCTGTGGTACCTAATGCAGTGAGGTTACCTGCCACACCTGGTTATGGAATCAGCATATTGCTGCTGTCTCAACAAGACATGCTGGCTTTGATATAAAAGATAAAAAATCAGCTATGGAGTTCTGCTCCATAAAGAAGTCTTTCTTTAAGAATATGGAATATTTATAAATATTCAGAAAGAATATGGAAACAGGACAACTGAACTTGACACTCAGTTCCAACATTATGACCCACCTACACCTCAAGCCACCAGCTGTGTAATCTTGAAATAATTGTTTAAAGGACAAGTAAAAAAACTGACTTCCTGCTCCTCCTGTCTGATGAGAACAAAAGGCTGAAGACTTTCCACAGAAAATATCATCTCACACTTGTCTTGTTCAGTATTTTGCCCTTTCACTCACTTTTGCTTCATATTCTGGTGTCACATCAACATATCCCAGGCCTCCCTTCTGCAGCCGCGTTGCAACCTCAATCAGATCACTCCGGAGATAGTTCAGCAGTTCCTGGTTGCCATCACAAGATTTGAGTCCCAAGTTCTGTTTCCGAGCCAAATGGATGGAATGTGTGATGTCCTGATACCTGGAAAATCAAACCCAACCACTGAGTACAGGCAGAGCACTGCCCTGGGAGCTGGCCAGGCTCTGGGACAATGGTCTCCATTGAGAGCTATGAGCTCTACCAGTGCAGAACGTTCTTTGAAAGACACATGAAAGCACATGGCAGTTCTGGCGCAGATCAACCAGCGCTGTCTTTACTTCTGGATTCAAGGAGCAATTTAAAGATTGACAGAACTTCCTCACTGTTCAGAGTGTTATTTAACAAGAATCTGCCCAAGAAAACCAGCAATTACTCAACCTGAATGTTCTCTCCTCTTCAGCACAGGAACAATTAAACCCCAGCCTGGGATGCTGCCCCAGGACTAGCAAGGATTCCTGTGCCAAGGACACGCTCTGACTTGGAGAAGGCACACGCAGAAAGACAAAGAGTAGGCTCACTTTTTCTCCAAGCGCTCCTTGAGCTGGCTCTCCCTTACTCCTTGGGGGTGCAGGCAATCCAGCAGTTCATCTAAATCCTTCTGACTGTCACAGAGAAACCTGAAAGATAGAAAAATGCACCTACATCACCTAGGGCATCTCTGTGACAATACAATTTCTTCTAAATAGTTCCCAAGGATCAACAGGTAGGGATAAGAGGTAACCTATATCCTGACCCCATGGAGCAAGGTGAAACACTTCCAGGAATGCTGGTAGAAGAATTCTGACTCAGGCTGGCTTCATTTCAAGGTCCCCAAATGCAGCCAATTCCAGGGTAAGAAAAACAGAATCAAAATAAACACAAAAAATGGTTTATAGATGTATTTTACCTATTAAGCTTATTAAAATGTTGGCATTTGAATTTAGTTGTCTACTCCAGGGATTCCATCCACTACTTTGCAGTTTGTTTAAGTGATCTGAATTCATGTTAGATGTATTAGAAAAAGACTAACACATTACCACACTGACAGCATGGCAATTTAATGGTATTTTCTTTCATTAACCAGAAGTCCCCAGATTAAAAAGGGGATCCCACAACTGCTGCTGCTGGATCTGTGTGCCTGTGCAGGCTCTGTCTTTGCAAGTGCACAAGTCCTCCTCTCTAAGTCTGCCCAAACGTGAAAGCTCAAGTGCAGAATCTGAAAACCACATTGATCAGCTTGAAACCTTCGTGCTCAGGAATCCTCAAGGACAGCGATGGCTATCAGCAGTTAGTCCAATCTAAAAAGGGAATACTTTTACAGAGTTCTCTAAATCAGATATTCTTTCTGCAATTCCAGAGTACAATCACGTTTGCATGCTGGGTTGTATTTAAATGCGTTTTAAGACGGCCTGAAATTCTGCGCTTTCCTTCTTTTTTTTCCAATTCTATTCCAGGAAACCATGGGGCCTCTTCATCTGATGGGATGCAGATTCAACTCAAACTTCAGAGGTTGTTTACAGAAAATATGACTAATTCCCTATCTTCTATAAGAGGACTGCTCATTACAAGAGGGAAGACAGGAAATAGGAGAGTCAACCTTATTTGGAAACAACTGCAAAGGACCGCTCTGTGGTCCTTACCAGAAGATTCCAGATCTAATCTTTCTTCCTGGGCACAAGCTCAGATGAGCCAAGCAACAACTAGAGAAAGATATTGTTGTGGCTCCTCTTGGAATACCAGTATCCACAATGCTTATTTTTCTGACTGAAATACTTATTAAATACCGTATCTGAAAATATTTCATAATTCTAGTATGGTCCTACTAGGGCAATGGACTCACAATTTACATTCAGCTAGGAAATTTATTACTCTAACAGAACATAGGACTGATGGTTCAATAACAGAAGAAGGATGTTTTTTAGCTCATCATATGCTTCAATACATCTGACCCTGTGGAGCATCCTCACTCTGCACTGTGAGATCAAAACCTCTGGGCACCACTACTCTCTGCATCTCTCCCTGTGAAACAGGACAGAGCAGCTTCTGATATCCTCCACCCATTAGAATCTGTCACCACCTGGGAATGGTGCAAATCACACTCCAAACCATCTGCCCTACAGATATCCAGCACATGAGTATTTCCCAGACACCTTGACATGGGTTGCCCAGGTAATGATAAAAAAAAAACCTGACGTTGCTGGTGATACACCATGGAATCCAGCTAGAAAAATATCCAAGATGACCATGCCTGAGCTTTTCCTGCTTTCTCCCATGGAGACAAATCAAAGGGAGGAACTCACTGCACTGTTTTGCCACACTGCAAAAAGGAAAGGGCACTGGAAACAGTCGTCATGTAGGGTTTCTATTTGCCAGTATTTTGGGGGAAGACAACACAGACTGCTGGGCAGCTGCAGAATGCAGCTCCCACCCTTTTAAGAAAGCCAGAGTTAAACCCTGGTACAACTTTGTTCCTGCTGAAAAGGACATGGGACAGAGAAGGAAGAACACCTGCAACAGATACTTAAATCTTTCCCATTCACCCTGAGAGTAAGAACTGGGATTTCTCGGTCAGGGAACTGATCCACTTAAGCCTGAACCTAAGTCTGATCTGCCAAACACAAACATGTCAGAGACATCATGTTAATTTGATTAGTGACCTCTTGCTGCACTATGCAACCACAGCTCCTGCTTCCCAAACTAGCTCCAGGCACTCCCTACCTGTAGGAACTACCTGCACATCCAACTGGAGCTCAACAATCTCCAGGCTGGGAGCATGGACATCGTAAGAAAGACAGGGCTGGCATTTTAAATGGGGAAGGCAAAAGCGAGTCTTGCAGAGAGGGATGGTAACGCAGTTGGTGCCCTTCATGTGGCCTGGCACAGGTTAATCACACACTCCAGAGGGATGGAAAGATCCCTTTTGGAAAGTCAAGACCAGGTGGGGGTATTCAAACTGATCTACAAGGGGGAAATCCTGACTTGTGTAAGGGCTTCCTGCATTCCTAGAGAAAGCCTAGAATCTCTCCCGACATTTCTAGCAGCACAAGCCAACAGACTAGTCAGCAACCAGAACAGAACGGACAAAAGGCACAAGCATCAAATCAAAAGGAGTTCCCAGTATTCACTCAGGCTGAATATTCCTACCTGTTCTCAAGCAAAGGACACAGAAAGCTCTAAAACTTAGACTAAGGAACAATGAAATTGAGAGGACAACATCTAGAGGAGCCCAGGACCAGTACCTGCTCTGGAGGGTTGGTGGAAACAGGGGAAACTCCATCAGTAGAGAATACGCGTGAGAATGGAGTCTGTCAGCACCCACTCACGGTTAACTCAAATTGTCTGCTGAGGGGACCCGCCATACCATGCTGAATTCCTAACAGATGAAGAACAATGGCAGTTACTCTGCAGAGATGCCACTGTTTCCAAAATTCAATTCCTTTCTGACCAGGATGAGCAAGAAATCTCCTGCACCAATAGCTAATGCATCTGCTAATAGCCTGTGTCAAGGCGTTGATTGCTCTATGGTTCTCGCAGGAAAGATCAGGAAGTACACAGCTCACAAGCACTACGGTATGGACAGAGACTTCTTCAGTGCCTATGTGCCCAGAACAAAGAGATTTTTTAATAAGGATCAACATCTGTGCAAGTGCAGCACAAGGTGAAGAGAGGGAATAGTCCATCTGTCTGGAGAAGACAGAAGTAACCAAGTGTTTATGATGCTGCACTTTCAGGACAGAACACTAGACCCTCTTCTTTTTGGGGACAAAGTATTGACAGCAGAACCACTTCCACGAGATACTGTTTGTCTAACTCTTGAAAGAAATATAAATCTATTTCTCCCTTTATCAGTGTCCTACCAGCTCCCATTCTCAAGGGGAAAAGAGGCAGGACTGAGAAATAATACTATTCAGAGTTAATTTGGTGCTTAATTTCAAAGTCTCATCACTTCAAAGTATAAAAGCGTAAAGCTAAAGATGTTCTATATGCACTGTGAGGCTACTCAATCCCATGTCCCACATACCACTAAGGAAAAGAGACAAACAGCAGAACCTGAAGCAGAACACAAAGAAATCAAACTTTCTATGCACATACCAAAATTATGAGCAATAGCTGAACAAGTCCTTGTATCCAAACAACAGGACACACAGATATCCAAGGACGGCAGTGTGGCCTTGGGGCTCCTCATGGTGTCCAAAGACAATGTGCAAAAGGCAGCCAAGGAGGAGATGCTTCCACAACCATTTATGCTCAGAGCAGTCCTTGAGATCAATGGTAACAGCCCCAAAGGAAAATACAGAAATAGGAATATGGATTTCCTCAGAGGGAAGTTCTAGTTCCTGGCTATCCCCTGAAGTAACAGCTCCCAGTCTGTCACTTGGCTTTCTGTGGATGCTTATATGCAAGTGGTGGCAGGTGTCAGACAGGTACTTAGCAGACAGACACTAAGGAATTCCAGATCTTTAAGGAAAAACCTTCAGCTGAGAGATCTTATTGCTTAGCTGCAGGCATGGCTTTGGGTGCCCTATCAGTCAGGGAGAGGCAGCCAGCACAGCATTCAACTAGAAGGGGTTATGTGTCCTTTGAGAAGCTGCCTCTGTGCCCCTGCTCAAGGCCTACAGTTGGCTCAGCTCTTCCACCTGCACTGCTACCTCTCCCCTGGCAGAACAGTGCACATAGGCACAAGATCCTTATAAAAAACCAGCAAGTACTGTCACTATCAGCACTTAAAAGTCCTTCCTAGCAGGGACAACAAAAGACAGAAATTAAGGACACTGTAGCATAACAGCCAGGCCAAAAAAACCTCCATGCAGCTCAGTGTCTGATGTCTGAGTGGAAAAAAGGTAGAGCAGGTATGCAGTCACAGTTCTTCAACCTACTCCTCCAGACTCCAGCATCGGCTGGTTTGAGGACTCCTCTCTGTGCCAGGACAATTACCTTTGTGCTTCCTACTCCTCAATGAACTCCTCTTTCAGCAATTTGTCCACTGGTGCTTTGAACAGGTGCAATTCACAGATCCACAGCAGTTGGTAGCAGCCAGTTGTGTACCTCAGCTGCAGCACTTTCCTCTCTATTTCAAAACAGCCATTTGCTAGTTTTATTTCCTGATCCCTTTTTCCTCTATCAAAGAAAACCTCTTTAGGAGACTTCCCCAGTTTCCTCCAGCATTACTCTCCATCTCCCTGCTGAACATACAAGTTTAGTTTATTTCCATAATTAACTTAGCATTTCTTAGCCAATTATTCTCTCATGCAAAGAGCTTCCCTCTTCTCTGAAGGCAGACCCTGTAACAACAGATTTTGTGAAGCAGGATTGTTCCCCAAGGGGAAAAGAAAATTGTTTTGCTCTTAGTCTGTACTTCACTTTATAATTTTATTTCTTTCACTGAGATTCATCACAGGTTTTAAGTAGGTTTTCTTGCTTTTAACAGCTTCCTTATCCTGACGTGAACTCAAAATGTTTTGTTATTGCTGCTACAGTTTTGTTTCCAAGTTCCTTAGCCTTTTTTTTTTTCCAAAGGTAAGAGGCAGCACTTACTCTGACCATTTAGTATGGAAACTCTAAGGCAAGTCTTTTTGGAAGTGTTTTGGGCTTCTGGCTGCCACTTTAAGCTTTTTTATAAAGAAGCTTCTTAATTCTTTTTGTTGCTTTCTTTTATAAAAGGAGAATACTGTCCATTATGGTCACTCCATACAAAGCAGCTCTTAGTGACAGAATATAATTCAGCACTGAGTGTGTCCAAGATCTGGTTGCAAGAGCTGCTCCTCCCAGGCTGTGACTGGTTACTCCATACAGCACTCCTGTCTCTGTCATCACACTGATCTTCCCTTCTGAATGTTGTTGGGAGTTGCCAACCTGAATGAGCACATCAAATACTGTGCTTTTTCAAGTTCAGCCTGGAGTCCAAGTTGAAGGAATTCTGTGTTAATTAACTCATCCAATTTGGCTCTATGCCGCCCTCAAGTGTTAGCAATATGCTCTCTAATTTCAAGCTACCGTTTTCCTTACGGAATCGGTCCTCCTAGAACACACCTTGCCATCTCTGCTCAGTAAAGATCCATTGTTAGAGGAGGCAGTTATGAAAATCAGAGGACTTTCCTGTGGATTACACTCCCTGTGCAGGATCCATTCTCTAGGAAAGCCCAATCGCCTAAATTTTGGCAAGATGTTCAAAGGCCCAGACTGGTAACAGTGGAGATTTGTCATGGGAGGAGGGGGCAGTGAACGAAAGCACAGGAATTCTGTGATATCCTATGACCTGCTGCTGTGACAGAGCAATACCAAGAGTCAGCACATAGTGCTGATGATTCAGATAAATCAAGACACCCACAATTTCAGCCTCTTTTACAGTTCCTGGTGGGGGAGCAGGTACATGTTTAGTAAAGTAGTTCTGACCAGCAACTATTCTTTGGAGATGAGTTGAACTCTATTTATCAAAGATCAAGCAACCCCACTCAATGTGTCAGCAGTGGAACTCTGCAGGACAGACACCACATACTTTGTGACAGTTATCCTCAGGGTTATCTGAAAAATACACAGTGCTCCACAGCAGTTAACAGGTAAAGCTTAGCCAGGGTTTTCTGGCATGGGGACACTGATGAGCACACTCCTTACCAGACAGAGCAACATCCGACACAGGAGAATTTCTTTAAGGACACTGATGGGGCCAATTACTGGAGCAGGTTACAATCAAACATGCTCAAAGGTAGATTTGATTCACTCAGAAGACCCTGCTTGGCACTGGGAAGCATTAAAGGGATAACAGGCTGTCAACATGGAAGAATAAAATATTTGAAAAGCAATACATCAAAGAAGCATTTTAATAGCTTCATTGATACTGGCTTTGTATGATTGATGACATTGAATGATGTTTCCACTGGCTCTTGGACTAGCTGCCCTGTTAGCAGGGCAGTAACAGTATCAGCAACCGAGGCCTGGGGAGCAGCTGAACCAACCCAACTGCGTAGCACTGAAAGAGGAACAGGTAGCAGGGTTTAGCAGAAGAAATCTGTCTAGACTCCTTGACCTCTACACTTTGAATACTTTGCAGCCACGAAAGTGTGTGTTACCATAAGTTCTGGCCCTGCTTGGGAGTGGTGGTCTCAGCAGGCAGGTCTATGGTGGGCATGGAGCGGTGCAGCTTGTTCCCTCGGCCGTCACTGCCTGTGCTCTTCCGCTTCTCTGCAAAAGAAAAGCACAGGCTCAGGTAGATTCCTGAGCAGCATTCTTACTATTCCAAATACATAAAACTAGTTTCACTTTTTAGCTGTATACTGACAAAGCACTTTGAAAACCAAAGGAGGTATAAGCAGCATGAATTTTTATTTCTGAGCATCTCAGACAACACTCCGAAATGAATTTAAATCTTTGCTCATTCAGGCCTTTGACTGTTAAGTTTCCAAATGAACATGCTGAAATCCTGCCCACTGGCTGCAGCAGCAGCTGAGAGATGAAAACAGCTGGAAGCAAGGAGCTGATCAGGAAAGAGAGCTGGTCAGTATTTGAAACAGTTCTTGTAAGAAAATATACCCAACAGAGGAGCTTAGAATGATGCACCTCCAGCTCAATCAATCTCCAAGATACAGGTGACTGTAAAGTTACACCTGGATGAAGGGTCTCACTGCAGGTTTCCCCTGTTCCATTCCTCTACAGGTGTCTAGTTTGTCCCTTGTCTAAGACAATCCTACCAGGCGAGGGCTTGGATCTAACTCCCTAAGCTCTCCCATGCAGGACTGCTGTAGATGGACTCAGGGACAGAATTTGATGTTCCAAAAGCAAGAAATGATCACAACTGAAACTCAGCTGAGTCAGATTATTGCCGAGTCTTCTGTCCCAAGAACTACTTCCACACAGAACTGTTAAGTTTACTTCTGTACAGATGAATTTTTGTGCCTGTTCAACCTCGCAAGGCTCCAGGACCTGAACTAGAAGTTCAGCAAGTCCCTTGCACTTTACCTGCATGTTCAGCAAAGGTGAAGAGCAGGCTGAGAGGAAGCGCAAGAGGAATGTTTGCCAAAACAACCTCAATCAGCAAAGCCATGCATATCTAACAGACTGCCTTGCTTGTTATCTGGGAGTCTTGGCACCAGCGGAGTATCAGCACTGTGATGGACATCCTCACTCTACTGCACAACTGGATAATTGTGCAAGGGTCTGACATGCTGCAACTCAGCAGGGTCAGAGATGATACCAACTAACATCAACCTTGCTGTCTGTAGGAAAGGAGACTGCAGGCAAGTCTCCGGACCTGCAGCAGCAGAAAGGAAATATCACCAGCACCTCCTGTGTGCAGGTTTGTAGAATTAAAAGGAGGCTTAAATCAGAGGATCCCTGTGAAAATACTTGGACTAGATAGTTCTTCAACACTCATGACTCCATTCAAACAGTCAGATAGAGCAGAGGAAATACCCTCAAGAGACCATACCTCCAGGGCTGTAGTTCTTCAGATCTTCCTTTTTCTGGTGGGCAAGGGTAAATCTGTAGTCTATACTGTCGTGTGCCCAGCCTTTCTCAATAAACAAACCAGGAACCTCATCCGAAAACAGCCAGTACCTGCAAGAAATGTGTGTTAATAGGTACCTGTCTTCTTTCCTGGCTAGTTAAACACACACACACTTTTATTTGGATTGAAGGGAGAAGCATCTGTGTACTCAACTCACTAAAAGCTGAATTTAATGCGTATCTTTATGCTAGCACAGCTGAGAAACAGGGAAAGCTTTGCTTAGAATCCATTCCAAGAGTATGCCTGTGCAACAAATAATGAAAAAAACCAAGAAAATATGGTAATAAGGTTTCTGAGCACCCAATGCCAGCACTTGAACCTCCACTAGTCCTGACCTCCATGGGAAGGCTTCAAAAAGCTGGGCACATAACCAGCCACTACACTCCATATATACACACACTTTCCTCTTCTCTCTCCTCCACAATTCCATATACTCTCCCTATCAATCCCTTCCTGGGGGATGTTACCTGACACAGTCCCTCTCTCGGGGCAGAGATGGAAGCTCACGGTCATTTCTTTTCCCACCTGTTATGATTCCTGTCAGTGCCAATTGGGGTCCTGCGCATCACCAGTTTGGCTTTGGCGATTCCATCCTGGAAAGTTTTCTCAGCAGCAGCTTTATGCCTCCGGATTCTTTCTTCCTCTGCTTCTTTCTCCATCCTCACTGTTAGAATCAGCAAAGACCAGCATTAGCTCTCCTTTATTGTATTCAGACATCAATATTGTCTTTTATTTTACTACATCATGGGAATAAAAAAAGCAGTTTTATTGGGGATTTTAGTTAAAATTCTTTACAACCATACACTCTTCAGTTTACTTTCTGCCTGCCATTCTAAAAAAAAATAAAATAAAAATAGTAATAATAATAATAATAAAATATATATGTATATATAAGAACAAGTCAAGGTGTAAGGATGGAGTGGGCTGAAGAAACCCTGGATAAAACCCATCATATCACAGAATCATGGAATGGTTTAGATTAGAAGAGACCTTAAAGATCATCTTGTTCCAGCCCCTGTTGTGGTCAGGGACACCTTCCGCTAGACCAGGTTGCTCCAAGCCCTGTCCAGCCTGGCCTTGGACAATTCCAGGGATGGGGCAGCCACAGCTTCTCTGGGCAACCTGTGCCAAGCCAGGATGGACGGGACTTGGAACAAGCCAGTCTAGTGGAAGGTGTCATTGCCCACAAAGCAGGGGTGGAACATGATCAATTTTAAGGTCCCTTCCAAGCCAAGCCATTCTGTGATTTCTGGTCTCCCAAAACAGATACTCTCACATTCCAGCTAAGGTGCAAAAGCTAGGGGATGCTTATCCCTCGTTTCAGAAGGGAAATAACTACCTAGGTGAGCTACACTGTCCACTTCTATCTGCCCAGTATCCACATTTACAACCAATAAAACCCCTGAACAGTAATTCCAAAGTGTTCTCTCTTTACATTCACACTCCTCAAACAGCACTACTTACACAGAGACCAAGTCTGGTGTTGCAATTCATGATTTAGAGGTTCAAGTGGACAGTTTATACTTGCAGCTCCATAACTAGTTCTTTAAAGCAAGAAATAGTAAACTGTGATTTATTGCCCAAATCCTGATCTGGGAGAAGGGCTGCTGACAACAACCTGACCATAGGAACAGCAGCAGGGCCAGCAGCAGCAGGAGGAACTGCTTTTAGGCAGGAATTATCTCCTCTGTACCCAAGAACCTGAGGATGTTTGGATGTAAGACAAATTTTCAGTTGTTTTCTGTTCCTAAAAAAGATACTGTGTTGTCCAACCTCTGGGCCTGCCATAATTAGAACGGTACTGAACAAAAGACATCACAGATAAAAAACTAGTTTTTTGTTAAATTTACAAGGTTTAAGCCGCCATAGGAACCACAGCAGATGAATTATAAATCTCCAGTGAGCAAATCCCTTAAAACCAGAAAATGCTTCTGAAAACAGGCTGTCATTTTTGCCATGAAATTATTCCACAACACACAAAACACTCTACTTGCTAGGTATATTTTCTTACCTCTCATTTGTATTTCTTGTTGCTCCCTCTCTTTCTTGGCTTGGATGGCAAGAAGGCGCCTGCTCTTCACAGCACTGATCATATCATCTGCTTCGATCTCCACCCGGTGCTCTATTTTCATGATTTCGTGTTTTTTCTTTTCATTTCTTCCCATCATATGCTCTTCTTTTCCATTCTCCTTGGTTTTGGCCACCATTTCTTTTCGCTTCTGTTTCTCTGCCCTCTTCTTGTCATTCTCCTCCTTCAGGACAGCCAGGCGCTCTTTCCACAGCTCAGCTGAGGCCTGCTGCTTGGCCTCCACATGGTCCTGCACCGAGTACGTCATTAGGATCCGGTGACACAGCGCTCCAAGGATCCGCAATTTCTCTTCAGGAGTTAGCTCAAAGAACTCTGATGTCTCCAGTTTCTCCAAAAATTCATCCTGTACCTCATTATCCTCAAAAGCTGCTGAATCCTTACTTTCATCTACATTATCTGAGACCTCGCTTTCCTCTTGCACATCTGACTTGCGCAGGCACAGGCGAACCAACTCGGAAGCGGAATGCAGAGTAAGTGGGATTTCAGAAAGTTTCATTCCCAGCTCAGCATAATCCTCAGCAATTTCATCCTGCAGCAGGGTCTGCAAGAGGATGACCAGTACCCTGTTCAAGTACAGGAAGCCTCCCTTTTCTGCACAAAGGGCTTCCATCAGGGACACTGCTGTGATGGGATACTGAGCATCTGGCATCAATAACCCCGAGTAACAGCTCAGGAACTCCACCACCATGGCCACATCCCCAAAAAGTGTGTTAGGAAGTCCCTCTGGAGTATCAACCAGTTTAAAAGTAGGCAATGCCTTCCCTTTCAGATCTTGGTCCTCAAATCTCCTCTGTTTTTCCAGTTTTTCCTTCATCTCCTTCTCTTTCCGCTCCTTTGCTCTTTCCTTTAGTTTCTCTTTCAGCTTTTCTCTTTTCTTCTTCATGTACTCCTTTCGCTGTTCCTCAGTCATAGTGGCCCATCTCTTCCTATGCTCCAGGAGCTCGTAGCGTTTCTGCACCAAACCCCGCAAATCCTCAGGGAGACGGGCACGGTCCTCATTGGAGAGCAACCGAGCTGTTTTGGAGATAATGCAGGAAAGAGCACTTTTTTTGTCTTCCCGGTCTTTGTTTTCTTTGTAATAGGCAATGAGATGGAGTGCTGCAGGAGGCAGGTGTTTCTGGGGTTTCCTGGAAGATCCAGGGGTCCCTCCAGAATTCCTGGGAGCTCTGGACACCTTAGTGGTACCTTTAGCCATGTCCAGCAAAGTCATTTGTTTCATTTTCATCTTGGGGGTCTTCAAACCTTTCCTGGGAGACTTTGCCTTCCCCGATGACTTCTGCCCATTCAGAACCCTTTTGCCTCTTTGCTTTTTGTCCAAGGATTTGTTGTTGCCCTTTCCTAGTCGGCTCGTCTTTGGAATGTGAAAGTTAGAACCAAGTTTAGCAGGTGACACCATTTTCATCACCTCTTCCAGCCCCTCTTTAGGACATTTTGAGTTCTTAGAGTTTTTCACCTTCAGTGGAGAGCCAATTATAGATTTTTCCAAATGCACATGGCACCACAGGGTTGGACTCAGTGGCTGTCCCAGTGAAGATCCATCTGCTTTGGATTTCTTAGGAAGCTTTCTGTCAGGTGACCGAGAGCTCTTCCTCTTGGTTGAGGGATTGAGAGCCATATACTAAAATAAAAGAAAGAATGATGTTGTATTAGTATTGAAAGGTAAATAAAGGTTATCTAGATCTTTTTTCTGTCAATTATTTTTGTCCATGTTCTAATGTGTTTTCTAATGAAATTGCTCATTGCATTAAGGGTAACAGGCTTCTGCAATCATAATCAGTCAGAACGGCCTGGGTTGAAAGGGACTTTAAAGATCATCTTGCTTCAACCCCTGCCACAGGGGACCTACCACTAGATCAGGTTGCTCCAAGCCCTGTCAAACCTGGACTTTTTTTTCCCCAATATTCAATTTAAGCCTACTCTGTGTGAGTTTGAAGTCATTCTCCCTTGTCCTGAACAAATATTAATCTTCTAGTTTTAAAACAACACTTGACAGAGTCTATGAAAAAGTGAGTTTACTGAATGAACAAAACAGTGCTTTCTACATCAAAAGATGGATTTTAGAACATTTAGTACATTTTAGAACATTTTAGTACATTTTAGTTTAGTACATTTACATTTAGAACATTTAGTACATTTTAGAACATTTAGTACATTTTAGTACATTTCACAGTATGGCATGNCATTTAGTACATTTTAGAACATTTTAGTACATTTCACAGTATGGCATGTAGTTGGTTAATATTATATCTGCCTGGTTAGCAGAAAGGGCTGGAAGAACCCATTCAAGCTATATATATATATTCAGTACTAAATCTGTAGTATCTGCCATCACTCAATGTAGCCCTGTACACGAACCAGGCCTCGTGAAGTCACATGTATCCAGGTCTTGGACCCAATACTTGACACTACCACATAAAGACTGTAGCTCTCTCATTTCTCTTACACCAGGAAATCATGTCTTTACTTGTAGACAAGTAATGCAAACTTTTGGAAAAACTAAAAGGCAGTTGCATCTCAAATTTTCAAAGCAGACCACTGTTTCAGATGTTCAAGCCATGTCACCTCTCAAAAGGTCAACCTTTAAAAGAGTAGGTTTTCCCGCTCTTCTCCTTTCTGGATTTAACAGGTATGTGGCATTGGCACTTGCGGACATCATTTAGTGGTGGCCTTGGTGGTACTGGGTAACAGTTAGGCTTGATGATCCTAGGGAGTTTTTCCAGCCCTAATGATTTTGTCATTCTAAAATCCAAACAGCACACTGAGGTCTCTGCCAAGACCCAAGGAATGCATGGGAATGCAAAGCAGGCACTTTTAGGAATTCTTACCTTATGTGGGTCAAGCAAGAAGTCACTGAATTTACTGGGGAGAGAGTATTTCTTGACTAACTCATCCTCCACAACCCATGGGGCATTCTCACATGTGCCAGCACGTAGCGCATTGTGACGGATGAAGTACCTCAGGATCTCCTTGTTTGGAGGACGCTCTGTACGAACTAAGCTATCTGCTGGAACGTTGCTGATGATCTTGGACATAACAGACACACTGTTAATGATTAACTTCTAACCACATTATTGATACAGATCATATGGCTATAAGGAACCAAGATCATTGTAGTGCTTCATGTCCAAAAACTCTTCAGTCATTCAAAGCTTTCTTGGAAAGACTCAAACCAAACAGAATTTGCAGAACTGAGACACACAGAGATTGGTAGAATGAGACAGTCAAAACACTAAAAACCATGAGTTTATGATGCAGATTTTTTTTGCCAAATCCCACTGTTTTATCTCTGACTTCCCTCCAGCTTGTGCTTGCTACTGACTTTAAAACTTTTACATATTCATGTTAGATTTTTTTTCCTGAGACCAGAGAAGCACCTCTGCACATGGTGCTCTTTGAGGACAGCACTGCCTTGCTTGTCAAATTATCAAAGAGCAGACAAAAAGCAGAGAGCAGTGCTGCAGCTACTCAGAGCCTACCAAAGTACTGCCACCTCCAACCCAGAGCAGCTCAGTCAGGACAACAGCAGCAACTCCCACTCATGATTTCACTGGTCTCATTAACTGCCTGACCAGAGATGAGGCACTTAACAGCAACCACAATAAAGCTCTGTGACTCTGTGTGTGTGGTACCAAGTGTTTCCATGCACAAAACCTAATTACAGATAGAAACAGCCAGGCAGATCAGCCTCACAGACAGCTATCCTGCTTCCAATGCCATGACTCTGGCAGAAAGTATTTAATTGTGCTGTATAATCACTGGCGGTGATTAATTAAACTTGCATATTCATATTATAATAGAAAGGCCTCAAGCAGACAACTCACCTTATCTTCATTCTTCAGTTTGACATCATATTTGTGTGGCAGGAATTTAGGTGGAACCCACTTCCTTTCTTCCTTCTTCAATGAAGTGGGAAGCTTTCGAGGAGACCTACGTGCTCTATCATCTGGTAAAAGAAGGTGAGACACAGTCTTATTATTACAGTTAAAAAAAAAAAAAAAAGTTAAAAAATCCAGACCACCACTGGATGGGGCACCCTAGTTCTCATTATCTGGGTTTTAGAAAAAGCCTGAAGACACAGGCTGGGAATGGAGGCCCAGACCAGCTCTGAACTAAGGAGGTAACACCTATCTTCAAGGAGTACATAGGACCACCTTCATTTAAACTCATCTCTGCAGACAGTAAGCTGTAACCACCTATGCAAACACAGAAAATGTCTGTAAGATTTAGGAAGGGGAAATATAACCCAACCAAGTAAACCTGCTTAGGCAACTCCTGCCAACAGCCCTGTCTGCCTCTGCCATGCCTTCTTTGAAATCGTTACATAGCAGGAATCACTGACTTGGTTTTGTCTTAAGAAGAAAGTAATTCCCAAATGTTTTTATTTTTGTGGCTACCATAGAATCATAGAATAGTCCAAAGTTGGAAGGGACCTTAAACTCATCTCATTCCACCCCCTTCACTAGACTAGCATGCTCCCAAGCCCTGCCCAACATGGCCTTGGATGCTTCCAAGGATGGGGCAGCCACATCTACTATGGGCAACCTGTGACAGGGCCTCAACACTCTTACAAGGGGAAGAACTTCTTCCTAGCATTCAAAGAAAACAATAAAGGAAGCATGAGGGATGAGAGCAATTGTCTACTAAGTAAACAGAGAACACAAATTGATGTTAAACCCAAATAAAACTTAAATATAGATCTTAGAATTACATAATAGAGCAGTGAAGCTCCAGCAGCATTATACCTAACACAGTATAAACCCAAGTGACCTCTTTTATGATTTACTTTCTAGATTCACAAATATGGAATTCTATATATTTCTATATACAGAATTCCATCAAACAGCACCTGGATATCTGGGTGAGGAAGAAGAAATTACTATCCATTCCATGCTAAAGTTCATTTAAAAGAGCCAACTTCATTTGTTGTTGCATTCTCTTGTAATAAAATTACATTTATCCCTGGAAGAGTTCAAAGGCAGGTGGATGGAGCTCTTAGGAAAATGGTCTACTTGAAAGGTGTCCCTGTCCACAGCAAGGGGGTTGGAATGAAAGGATCTTTAAGGCCCCTTCCAAAACAGCTGATTCTGTGTTTCTAAAGCATCTATATTGCATTGTCTCCTGTATTCACTATGTGTCAGATTTTCCAGAGCAGTACAGGTTCCAAGTCCAGCTCAAGCTACAGAAACTGCCCTGAGCAATTCACCATCAATTTTCAGGACAATCTAGCCTTTCCTTGCTCCTGCAGATTCCCCAGAGTTCATTCCTTAAGCAGCTAAATATATAAAGTCACTTCAAACTGCACAAATGATGCAACAAAACCAGTATAAAGCCTTATTTTTAGCTTCTGAAGGAGAGTAGACGCCTAAGCAGAAAGACTGAAACTATCTTTCTCTGCCCCATTTCTCCTCCAAGAAACTCAGCAAGTTTGACACAAGTATTAATAGAACTGCCAAGGTTTGCTCTGCCCCCTCGTGCACACAGAGGCACACACAGCTCTTACATCACAGTTATACAGAGCTTGTTACTGCTTCCAATTAATCACTCTACTGTAGTGACTTCAACTCACATCACATGGCCACATGTGAACACTTTAAATTAGAGAGAAAAACGCCAGGTCAGTGGCTGAGAACCCCCCGCCTCTGTGGATGCAACTCAGCATTTCCTACTTCTGTAGCCCGTGGTATAACTGTTAAGAAATGCTACATAATTACATTAAAACACTCTGGAATAATTTGTTTCAATGATGTTACTATGAACCTAAGTTCTATTATAACCCAGAATATAAAAGCATTAGCAATAAAATATCCTTTTAGTAACAGTATATGTACAAGGAGAAGAATTAAAAGAATGTGTGTTTACTGCTTAGGTTGACTCTGCCAGCATCTTGAGTTGGAAAATGTTAAGGTTAATCTTTTCCAGAAAGGGGAGGACAGTCCCAGCTTACAGAGGTGACTGCACATGGGCCAGAACCAACTGAATCAGAGACTGAAATAAGGGACTGAACCCTCATTCCACCAGTATCCAATCCTGAAGTGCTGCACTGGCAATGCACACAGCTGCTGGAATATCACACACCAATGCACAAATGATCATGGTAAATCTTTTTTAAACGCCCAAATCCAAAATCGCTGCTGTAAATTTGATCACTGAGCATTTTTGAAGTAAAAGCTACTTCCCATGCCTCTTACAGGGCATCTCGAGAGAACCACCACTCAATTAAAAAATACACGTCTAAATAAATAAAGCATCATTAGTGCCTCTCCAAGCACCACCCTGTTTTCAAATGATGTGTATAAGGCCAGATTGTTTCTGAAACACTTTTTTTTTTTTTTGCTTCCTGATTATACAGAGTACTGAAGTAAAATCAGAAAAGCTCAAAACAGTACTCATCAGAAAGAATTGATCATTTTTAAGCTCAGGACTAGACCTTGGTATAACTTATTTTCCACTCTTGACTTTGCTATTTGGTGGCTGGGCTATTTTCAGTTTCCTCTTCCGCACATCAGAGGAGATTACACACACTTTCCCATATGCTGGAGCCACTATTTACAAATGCCAACAGTTTATTTACTTATGAGACTTTAAAATAAAGCTCTCCAGGTTAGAACTATGTTGTGGGATTTGGGTTGGTTTGTTTGAAAACACTTTTTGTAATCTGTTTTACAGAATCTTATAATTCCATTTTAAGAAGTTGCACAAGACAAACCTAATGTGTTTGAGGTTTTTTTGTTTGTTTGTTTTATTTTTCTCTTTCAACAGTACTTCCTCAGAGTTAAAACCTTGGACATCGCTACCTAGCTCTGCATCAAGGAAAAGCATATGAAAGAGGAACAAGGTTTCAAAGGATGCTTTATTTTGAACTCTTAGGGGAAAAAAAATTATTTTGTCTCAACATATGAAAATTGGAAAGAGAATAAACTAGAAATGAAAAAAACTCCACTTTAACAACCAGGGACAAAGAGCATTAGAGATTGCTAATTAGAGCAATTAATTAATGTTAATTAATTAACAAGAGATTGTCTTTGACTCCAAAAAGAACACACTTTAGAACTAGGGAGGCTTCCTCTGAGAATGAACATCACACCAGAACTTTATAATTCTGAACAAACCTTTGCTGTTCCCCTCATTTTTTTAAAATACATTTGTTACACTTTAGAAGTTTATACATTTCATGCACCGCTTTTGGTATTACACCTTAGAATGACAGCACATTTTCTGCTTTAAATCAGGAAAGAACAGCTGAAAGCCAACAGCACTGATGCCTCACAAATCCACCACTAACAAGGACAACTCCTGGATTTTCACCCCATAACACTGTTTAAACATTCACAGCCCAACCCCGAGACGTACACAGACTCCAACACCAGGTGCTACCTACTGCCATCCTGTCTCTCTACTTACTCATACTATCCCTCCTGTTGTCATCCTCCTTCAGCATAGCTTCCTTCTGGTTGTCCTGGGCTACCTGGCTGGAGTTCTCCTTGTCACTGGATGGAGAATCACAGGCTCCATCAGACTTCTTTTCTGAGGCCTCTTCATCAGCTTTCTCCAGGGGATGTATTTTCACAACTTTTACAGGCAACATTTTCTCCTTACCAACCTGCATAGAAATATTGGTGAAGACTGAACTTGAACAAGACAGATGAGCTAATCAGGTTTAACACTATGAGGAAGGGGAAAAACACCAGCTAAGGTGACCTAAAAGCTAAACTCCCAACCTGCAGCATTTTCCAATGCTGCTTCTTCAGCCTAAAGACACAGTATGTGTACAAGGGGCAAGTGCGTTCTCAGCAACCCCACTTTAGAGACTATGTCCTAAACATTGCTCACGCACAACACTAACTCCTCCACATTTTCAAAAAGTTTGAGTTTTCATGAACATTCCCAGTTTTGGAGGGAATTTTCAAATCTTTAGAGTCTTCTTAAAGTTTTTTAAGCTTTGACTTCAAGCTCCACTTGTTTCAGAATACTGCTCCTTCTGGCAATGTGTCAGGTGAAAAGATTATGACAGATCATAATTTTTAACTTCTTCTAATTAAATCATGTATTTATATATAAATCACAGATCCTTATATATTTAAGCAATGTAACAATTTTGTCTGTTTCCCATGCACACACATATATCAGTCATTTTCCTCTTGCTATTATTCCAGGATTCTGGAATAGTTTGAGTTGGAGGGCTCTTACAGATCATCCAGTTCCAAATCCCTGCCATGGACAGGGACACCTTCCACCAGAAATACGGCTTAGAGAACCATTTTCCATCCAAAAGCAGGTGCTGCCATTGAGATTCTATAGAGAATAAATTTTCATATCCTTCTAATAACTTGAGTAGCTAACATATTCTTCCCATGTCCTGCCTTTAGCTATCTGGAATTAGCCCTACGCAGAAGCATAGGATAAAATGGAAAACATATCCTCACCTCAAAGTCACATTCTTCTCCCACTGCAAATTTGGTCATGATCTCCAACCAAGCTGCATCCACCAGCTTTTCCAATGACACGGTGTTGTGATGGACTATTTCCAGGACCAGTTTCTCATACCAGATAGGGAACTCCTCCTTTAAGCTGAGCAAGCACAGAAGAAGTTTTCATTACTCATTATCATGGGAATAAAAGCCCAAATGCAAAGTACCCTCCCATTTCCCAGTCCCAGGAATTCCTGATAACAGCCAGGACAATGTTTGAGACAGATGCCCCATTAGCATGCAAACATCCAAGGGCTTTTTGCTCTCTTCCCTTCTCCCAGCACTCCCCCAGGCATTAGCTGGCCTGAAAATCCCAATTATCCTGGTCCTTCCCAGAAGGAATACTGTGAACACTCACGAAGAGCACCACTGAGTGTGAACTCGTTCATGATGGTTATTACTGCTTCTCTATTAGATATTAAATATAGATCAAGATGATGCAATTATCCTGGGGCTTGATACTTTAAAATGTTTTTTTTCCAATAACACCATGATTCTGATGAAGATTTAGCATTTCCTTCTCCCCCAACAGACTGCCAGTGCAGTAATGACAGGGGCAGGTCTACACAATCAAGTTATCTTGCCAGAGAAAAATATCTTGTGTGTTTCACCACATCATGATCTTCGAATTTTTCCATTCCAAGAAAAGAAAGGACTGTGATAAATTTACTTCCCTTCTTTCCCTTCTACGAGCTGACCTCAGGTAGCTGAGAGGGACACTAAGGAATATGCTGTATAAAGCCTCCTGGCTAAAAAGTAAAGTCTGCTTCAAGTTGCCATAAGGAGGAACAAAATACTGCATTTCTTCAAAGCACTTTCAGCTCCCCAGACTCCAGGATCCGTGGCTGAGAACCCTCAGTTATATGTGCTGTGTTACAACTGCCATAAGCAAATTTATACCTTTAGCAACCTGTCTAAATGAACTTTTTTATGCAGCTTAGTGTCAGGTATTAAAGCAGACATACTGCCTGGGAAGCTTTTCACCTCATTTCATTCAATTTGTTATTGAGAAATTTGAGAAATCTCACATTTTTATTTCTTTGACATTTCTTAATGTTTCCAGAAGTGGTCAATCAATCCAACACAGATAATCAAAAGAAAGTAGCAGTAGACCACCAGGTTTTGACTCAGGATTTTAAGTTCATGGAGCTGCCTCTGCACTGCTCCTGCCCTCTCAAACAAGAACACCACAGAGCAAAGCCTGAAGGCAGTAATGCAGCACCCCTCAAAGAAATTAGGACTATTAGCAAATGGGTTTCTTACTCATTGACTTTAAGGTTGCAATTAACCACAAATGATGGTGAATTTCTCCTTAGGAGAAGGCTGTGAACTCTGCCAATGGATCAGACACATGAAGAGAGCCAGCAGAAAATTCCACCTCTTCGGTGGTACCACTGACACTCTCCACAGTTTAGACACAGGGGAAAAATGTCACAAAAGTCCAAGTCATCAGCTGACAGAATGGAGAAATACTACACTTTTATGGCGTAATTCCTATGATTTGGTAATCACACAGTAAATTGTATGTGTTGGTTGAGACAAGGACTTGCACCTTTACAGAAAATTCACTTCTATGACAAGGGCTATGCTGAACCTCATCCAAAGATTTCTGTGGGCTAGAGGAAGAGGTCAGGGCCACAGCAGCCTAGACGAACACAATCTGCACAGAGCAAAGACTCTTGTTGTTTCAAGTAGAGCAGACTCCCCAAAATCTCACTACATTTTTTTTTATTTAGTGCAACAACTCTAATGCAGATCTGGAGAAAAGAATTACAGGTGTGGAGCTAGCTGATCTCAAACATTTCAACAGACTCTATTTATTCTATTTTGATGTTACATTGTTCAAGATTCGTTATTTTTCCCTTTAAAATATTCCCAATACTCCAGGGGGTTTAAAATATGCCAAGTGCTATATGCTGAACTATTTTGGTTCAAGTTGTACCAAGATACAACACTAAATAAGTAAATTACCCAACTGCATTAGTGATGGTGTAAAATTTGGACTTAATTTGCTTTCAGCTCCAGAATCCCCAGATCTCCTTATAGCTTCTTACCTCATCTCACAAACTAGCCACACACCTTCCCAAGCCCACTCTTATGCTCCAACACCTAAAGATAGGCACAAACCCACGTCTCCACTGGTACTTACAGCTCAGCAACCTCCTGCTCCTCCTCCCAAGCCTCTTTGTGCGTCAGCTGGCTGCTTCCTGTGCTCTTGCACGTCCAGATCCGCTCGCTGTATCGCTCTAAACGTGCTTCATACTCTCTGTACGAATGGCAGCTCAGGAAAACAGGATTTATGCAGTAGAAAGCACAACCACCATAGCACAAACCAATAAAATTTAATTAAACTCTTATAACAGGAGCGTACAAAGGCTAAGGAGAGTCTCAGTACAGTCTGACCCTATGACTGGGATGAGGATGCTGCACTAAATCCAATGTGTCAGTGGTTTCTGAGGCCAAAATGCCTGTCCTGCTCATCCTGGCTCAGAAGATTCCAGACCACCAATAGGTCAGCTGCACTGCACAAGGAGAACACAGATGGCTGAAGGTTTCACAGTATTGCTAACTTATTTTTCAGCTTTTCTGAGCTGATACATTGGAAAACAGCACAATCAATGTCACAGACACATGCAGGAAGTACAGCACAGATTGCTGCTAAATCCCTGACAATAACTGTTGTGGCACTGCTACTACCAATGCCTTAGAGTGGTGTTAAAAAATCCAGATGTAAATTACCAGGCTACCCATCACCCCCGATCTTTTGGGAAAAAAACAAAA